>CM035428.1:22201878-22484378 GCA_020310875.1 Ceratopteris richardii
GAACACGAATACACAGGACACAGCACACGGATACACAGAACACAGAACACACAATCACAATCACAAGAACACAATAGCGTTTTTTGGTGCAACCGAAGAGCTTAAGTACAGATATTACGGTGGGGGGTAGGAAGTGATGGTTATCATTGTGCAGTGCTGGAATGATATTGCTTTTAATTTGGCATGCATACTTGAGTAATTGGTAAGGAGGGCGGCTTATGACAAAACACGACTATTAAAAAAGAAGAGAAAGAACAGAATGAAAAGTAAAAAACAAAAGCTAAAAAATGCGGTCCACCGCTGAATGATTTAATGCGGACTAGTAGCGCTTCGATACGGTCGCAGCTTCGAGCCGTTGATTGCTTTTGGAAGTGGATTTCCGCTCAACGTAGTCAACCGAAAAGTTGCTGGACCGATTTGCTCTGAGATTTTGTAAGGGCCGAACCACCATAATTTGAATTTACCGGCGGATCTATTTGACTTTGCATTATAAAAAAGTACAAGCTGTCCTACCGAAAACACTGGAGTTTACGTGTTTCTATCGTGCGTCCTTGCCTATCTTAGTTGAACTTTGTGCATAGTTAAGAAACTGAGCCATCGGTGCTCATCTAACTCTCTGAGTGTGTCCAACCAAATTGACAGTGAGTCTTCCGGTAGAAGTTTCTGAGTAATTGCTACGCGTAAACTTGGTATGACTATCTCCATTGGTGCTATAACCTCTAAGCCATAAGCTAATTTGAAAGGTGTCAATCCTGTTGTTACCTTGTAGGTAGTCCGGTATGCCCATAACACTGCAGGTAGCAGTTGATCCCATCTTTCCGGTGATTCCATGATCAATTTTCAAAGGATATTCAGCAAAGATTTGTTTGTACTTTCGGCCAATCCATTAGCACGAGGATAATAAGGAGAACTAAATTTATGTGTGATCTCAAACGAATGTGTAAGTGCCTTCATTAGATTGTTTACAAAATGAGTGCCTTGATCTGAGACAATTTCCAGTGGTAAGCCAAAACGTGGAAAGACATCGGTTAGCAGCCACTTTGCTACCGTAACGGCTGTAGCAGACCGTAAAGCCCAGGCCTCAGCCCATCTGGTTGCATAGTCTGTACAGGTCAGTATGTAACGGTTGTTACTGAAGACTGCTGGTGGTGTAATTGGACCGATAAAATCTAGACCCCACTTCTGGAAAGGTTCCATTGGTAAGATGGGTTGCAGAGGAAAAAAATGACGTTGTAAAGGCTGACCCGATCTTTGACAAGTATCACATTGTTTGACAAATTGTAATATATCTCTGTACATCGTTGGCCACCAAAGACCACTCTGCAAAATTTTTCGGTGAGTTAGATCTGCAGCAAAGTGGCCACCGGAAGGAATCGAGTGAGCCAAAGTGATAGCTGAGTTAACTTCATGCGGTGGAATACATCGAAGTAGGATTCCGGTGTGATCTACATAATATAATTCTCCAGCAATTAACCGAAGTCGACGGCTAAAAACTGCAATTTTCTTGCATACTGCTCTAGAAGTCTGAGATGGAAGGCAACCATCAGTGAGAAAGGTCAAGATCTGATCACAATATGAAAATGGGATAGGTGGGTCTGCAGATTCTTCATTAATTGGTTCTGATACATAAATCGCGGGTGTCGTGTCATCTATGCCCACCGGAGCTTCACCGGAATCTAAGCGGGATAAAAAATCTGCTAAGGCGTGTGAACTGCCTCGCCGGTGAATGACTTCGTAATCAAATTCCTGCAAGAGTAAGACCCATCGCGCTAATCGACCACCTAGATGCTGCTGCCGAACTAGATAGACAAGTGCAGCGTGATCTACATGAAATGTGAATTTACGGCCTAGCACGTAATGTCTAAATTTCTTGACCGAATATACTAGCCCTAGACATTCTCTTTCTGTTATAGAGTAATTTTTCTCAGCAGGTGCTAATCTTCGACTTGCATAATACACTGGTCTGAACCATTTATCAATTTGTTGCATCAATACACTTCCTATTGCTATACCTGAAGCATCAACAAATATATGAAATGGGTGATCCCAGTCCAGCGGTTGTAAGATAGGAACTTGTGTTAATAAATGCTTTAAACGGTCAAAGGCTATCTGGCATTCCTGGGTCCATTCAAATTGTCGAGGTGTTTTGCTGATTAGCTTGTTTAGTGGTATAGCCAAATGAGCAAGCCACCGTAAGTGCCTTCCATGCCACCGTACTTGGCCCATAAAGCGCATAACTTCTTTTGGAGAAGCTGGCACCGGAGCTTCTAATACTGCCGAAATCTTATCTGGATCTACTTGGATACCTTGTGCAGATACAATGTGGCCAAGTAACTTGCCACATGAGACCGCAAACACCGATTTGTTTGGATTCAAACAGAGTCTATATTCTCTGCATTCCTGAAAGCAGCACCGTAAATGAAACAGATGTGCTATCATCTTACCAAAAATTGAAAAATCGTCGAGATATACTTGCATAAATGAAGTGAGATAAGGAGAAAATATCTCTTGCATACATCTTTGAAATGTGCTTGGTGCGTTTCTTAATCCAAACCACATTACCGTACAAGCAAAGACACCCCAATTGGTAATAAATGCAGTTTTCGGTATATCTTCTTCGGCCATTCTTACTTGGTTGTAGCCACTGTATCCATCTAGAAATGAATACATCTCGTGACCTGCTACTCTATCAAGCATAGTATCTAAAAAGGCAATTGGAAAGGGATCCGGTACGGTTGCTGCATTTAATTTCCGGTAATCTACACAAATTCTCAATTGCTTGTTTTTCTTTGGCACAATCACAATCGGAGAGATCCATTCAGCATGCTCTACTGGCACGATGAATCCAACTTTCAATAACCTATCAAGTTCTGCCTTTACCTGGGAGGCATAGTGGGGATTCATCCGGTAGCTGGTTTGCTTTATCGGTCTTGCTTCTGGCTTCAGCATGACCCTGTGCTGGTAGATACGGGGGTCCAATCCTTTCATGTCTTTGTAGTCCCATGCAAAGACATCAGTGAATTCTTGGAGTAGCTGGATTAAATCTGCTTGAAATGTTTCCGGTAAGTTTTGCTTTATCTTCACAGGACGTGGATGATCTTCATCTCCTAAATTGTAAGTAATCAGCTGATCTTCGGGGACATAGAACTGTTGATGTTTCTCTGTGTTGTCTGTTGGTTTAAGAAGTTGCTGCAATTCATCGTCATGTGTCGAAACAGTGTCTTCCTTCTTAGCCTCTTCTGTGACGGGTATTACTGTACAGACTGAAGCATTCCAATTATCTACAACGGGCTGTAGATCAATAGTCCCTAAGGAAATTAAGTCAGCGTTACTCTTCAGAAACTCTTCTTCTTCATCATCTGACAATCCATCTAGCATATGGACTGGTTCAGCAAAATACGGTCTAGCGTGTAGCTCGCAAGGTTGTATAGCATCTAATTTTATCACATATCTACGATTGGCATCTTTAAACGTAAGCTCTTGTGCAGACCAGTCCTATATTACCTTCGCATGTTTCAGCCAAGGTCGGCCAAAAAGAAGGTTGTAATCCAAAGTGGATTCCGGCAAATCTAGTATAACAAAGGTCATTTTAAAGGTCGTACCTTGCAAAGTGATGGGTACATTTCGCACAAGTCCTACAGGATGGACTCTTGATTGATCTGCCATTCTGACAAAAAATTGAACTGGTTCGATTTCGGTCCATCCTAATCTTTTGCATAATGCCGCAGTCGCAATGTTAACACCAGAGCCTCCATCAATTAATACCTACGTAATCTTATGATTCTTATACCATATTGTAATCAAGGGAACTGAATGATCAACCGTAGAATCAGGTTCCGGTTGAACTGTTGCTGTCGTCGAAATACAAGAACGTACCGGATTGATTTGTTGTTGGAACTGTTGGCGAATTCCAGGTACTAATGCCAGTAGTTGGCCCAGAGGCAGAGTGATAGATGCCTTAGATAAGATTTCCCAAGCGTGTTGAGATTGATTGACAGGCTCTACTGATGTTGAAGTTGATGCCTCTGCTGATGCGGAGGTGTCTACGGTGGGCAATGTATCTGCTGCTAATGATGTTTCTACTGCTAACTCCCTTTGTTGTGTTCCTTCCTTTGTTAACGAGGGTTGGGCTACCGGAATAGGCTCTGGAAAGACTGATGGTTCTGCTGTGGTCCATTGAATAGCTTTGTTATGCATTCTGTGTTGTTCATGTATCCCTGGTTCAAATATTTCTGCTGTCGGTTGCAGTTGTTTACCGGAACGGGTCTGGATTGCAGCAGCCTGTATCTCCACCGGTGTGATTTTTACCATGTTGGCCATTGGATTTTGACGTTCCTTCTTCCTTTGATCATACTCAGCTGCATCCTTGCAAAATCTCCTAATATGTCCAAATTCACCACAAAAATGGCAGCGTGGTGGTGGTAAATTGAGATTTTCCGATGGTGGTCCGTTTTGCTAGCGGTTTGGATTATAATTATTATTCCTCTGTCCTCGGTAATTTGGATATCCTTGCTGCTGGTTGTTTCTCATTTGTGGAGGCACATAGTGATTGGCTGGTTGTCCTTGTTCCTGGATAATTGCATTGACAGTTGCTGTTCCTTGTACTCTAGCGTTGTATGCGTAGTTTTCGGTGGTGTGTCCGGCAATGTTGCAGATAGCGCAGAATGTTTGATTAAGTGCGCAATTGGCACTGGTATGTCCTGAATTTTTGCATATGTTGCACTATACCTGTCTAGTCATATCTTCTGCAACATTCTTGTTTGCTTTTAACCATTCTAAATCTTTTGTAAATCCACCGACTTTGTGTTCCAGTTGCAGAGTCATTGCAATGACTGCATCGAGGGACATGGCTCCGACACATCTTATGATCATGATCTACTTAAGTTGTGGAACCAAGCCATTAATGAACCACTGAGTGATAACGTCATCTAGTAAGTTAGCATGGGCCGGTGGTAGCTGCCTTAAGTGTGTTCTGAAGAGAGTAGCATACTCCTGTACAATTTGATTTGGTTTCTGTCTGTTATTCTGCAGATAATCAAAATTTTCAGCTGGATTCTTTTTTAGCTTGAATCGCTGTAGAAAAGCATCTCGTACTGCTTCGTAGGTGCCAAAATGATTAATATCATATTCTGTAAGTCATCTAGCTGCTTCATTAACAAGTGTAGATTAGAAGACAATGGCTTTGTAGGCCTGATCCGGTGGATGATTGAGAACTGCGTAGCTTATCTCGAAGGTGCGTACGTGAGCATCCGGATCATCTCTTGGAAATCCACCAAACTTCATGTATGTCACTCCCGTTGGAGGTAGCCTTGGTGGACATAACTGTTGTTGTTGTTGTCCGTTCATCATGAGTGTATTATACCTTCCTTCTGTATCTCGGACCTGAATATCTGAACTATCGGAATCTGTATCGTCGGATGGCACACTTTCCGGTGTGATTATCTTGCTTGATATGCTTCGAATCTCTGTTTCGAACAGCCTTCCTTCCTCCTTGATGTCTAGTGTATGGAAACTTGCTTTCGAGCACGGTGATTGGACTGAGGATTCAGCTAAAAGTGCTAAGTCGTCACCAAAAAACTGTGATTCTCTTACCGAAATATCACCGGAATGAACCAAAATTATGCCCGATTTCGGCGTTTTTTCGCCTTCGCCGATTTCTTTGACTAAAGTGTAAACAGTACTCTGACAAAAAATTAAGCGAACAATCTGGCAATTCCAGAAAGACGTCTCTCTTGAGCATTCTCCTTACATTGCTTTATATAGATTTACAAAGTGCGCGTACCAACTTTTGCGCGTAATTCAAGGAACTCCGTTACATCCGGCAGTCATTACATTTGTCTCACTCGGCGGCCGACTAACAATAGGTATACAGGATCGTCCAACACATGAACCTTAGCATACACACCTTAATACTCAAAAAGAAAATGAGTGAGAAATAGAGAGAAAATAGATATGTTTTGAACATGTACGATAAGCTAGGATGCTCACCTACACTATCTAAATTCCAATGTCAAATTACAATGTAAGAATATGATATGAACTAACAATGTGGTAGAAATAGGAACTGAATACAATAAACTGTGTGCCAAAGAGGTATGAAGAGTGTGTGTGAGAGAATATGGAGAATATGAACATTTTTGAGCTATTTTTTGGCAAACTCAAATTTCGACAATCTAAATAAAAAACTAGTGAATGAAAAAGTGGGGAAAAATGTAGACTTTTTACTCACAATATGTTGGTTACAGGCACTACTCTAGATGTGTTCAGATGTAGAGCACACCTCCTTCAAGTGTATGAGAGAACTTCCTCCAAGTAGAGGACTCCAAAGATGTTCTCCAAGATCTTGATCACCAACAATCTCCAAGAGCTAGAGCTTGTAGAAGCTTGAGTGGTATCCTCACAATGAGACCATGAACTCTTATATAGATTGTGTCCCTCCAAAACCATAAAACAAAAAACTCTCGACCGCATCAAATCATTAAAATCTATGTGCGAATTGGCACTAGATGAGAAACATCACAAAAATATGCTATTGCAACAAAACTAGCTTTTTGACAAAAAATCATTTGCCAAAATTATGTGTGGCATTTTTTCGTGATTGGGTGCCAATGGGATCTAATCCGATTGAAGATGATGATCTTCAGATTCTTGTTGGTGCTTCCGTTCTTGCTACACCTACTGTAGACGAACTTTGTTGGGATGGCAAAAATGCTCAAGCCCATGCATTGATAGCCTTGTCTGGCAAACGTGCCATTATCCCCCATATTTTCTCTTGTAAGATAGTAAACAATTCTTAGGATACACTTACAACCTTATACCAGGAAAGAAATGAGGCTCATGTTGCTTACCTTGGAGAAATTTTGGAGAGTGAGCATATGAATGAAGGCGATTCTATGGACATTTGTCTGACAAAGATCAAAGATTTGAAGGAGGAATTTATTTCTATTGATGAAATCTTGAAGATTGGAAATAAAGAAAGATAACAACTGGGACATTTCATGGGAGGTTGCACACAACTTCCTCATCCACCAGGTGCATGCGGTGGAAAGAAGGGAACAGGCTAAGCACGACATCAGGCTCTTGTGAAGGAAGACAATACACAAAGGATTCTTCATCGGATAAGATAACCAATTGCCTAAGAATTCTAGATGCTTCTCCCTCTACTGAATGCATGCAATGGAGAGAAATGCATCAAATCCTAGAGGATGACAAAGAAGGTCTAAGAACAGGACCTTTAAAACATAATGCTCACTTAGAAGAGAGCAAAAGCCTGCAAAGTAAGGTGTGCAACAGGAAAAATAAACAGGCTCCAAGCAATGTGATAAGGTCAGATGTGTGAAGATAAAGACATATCAGAAGACCAAAAGTTAGAAAGAGGCATAGGCTGAAAAGTTGAAGAGAGTGACTAAGAATATCATATTCTTAGCCACTGATGGCGTGCGTGATAGCCCGACTTAATACAACCAACATAGTGACTTATACACATATGCCCTAAAAATGTTCCTTTCACACATGAGACCATCACTTTATTGACTAATCTCTAACTCCCTACTATTTTACAAGAAGTATATTACAATGATTTTGGCTTATGCATCTAGAGGACTCCTCTAGTGCAATTACATGGCTTTGAGGGAATTTTCTAGGATTTTGAAGAAGAAATTTATGCCCATTAATTTGAAAATTTTGGGGCTCCTTTTTTGTGCCTCTTTTTTGTGCACTCTCCCCCTCTTTGTCTCTATCGTCCCTTGATAGGCTTTGCTCCTTGGTCTGCAGCTTGTTTGTGGCTCCTTAATACATGCACCCAGTGGTCGAAGAAGCAATAAGGATTGTCAGAGAAATTGTTACTTTATCCAAAATTAGTCCTTTGCTTCCATAAGCCCCACAAAATTAGTCCTTTGCTTCCAAAAATAGTCCTTTGCTCATAAAGAAAAGAACAACCCTCTGCTCAAAGCCCCACAGGGGCATGCATCAGGCGACAACGCCAAAGAACCAAGTCCTGAGGATTGGAAATAAAGAAAGATAACAACAGGACATTTCATGGGAGGTTGCACACAACTTCCTCATCCACCACGTGCATGTCATGGAAAGAAGGGAACACGCTAAGCACAACATCAGGCTCTGGTGAACGGAGACAATTCACAAAGGATTCTTCATTGGATAAGATAACGGATTGCCTGAGAATTCTAGACGCTTTCCCTCTATTAGATGCGTGCAATGGAGAGAAATGCATCAAGTCCCATAGGATGACAAAGAAGATCTAATAACATGACCTTTAAAATGTAATGCTTAGGTAGAAGAAAGAAAAAGCCTGTAAAGTAAGGTGTGCAACAGGAAAAATAAACAGGCGCCAAGCAATGCAACAAGGTCGGATGTGTGAAGATAAAGACATATCAGAAGACCAAAAGTTAGAAAGGGGCAGAGGCTGAAAAGTTGAAGAGAGTGACGAACAATATCACATTCTTAGCCATCAATGGCATGCGTGACAGCCCAACTTAATACAGCCACCCATATTTGCGATACAAGGAATACCAAGGGGCTTACAAAATCAAAGGGCTAATTTCGGATAAAGTAACAAATCCTCTGATAATCCTTATTGCTTCTTCGACCACTGGGTGCATGTACTAAGGAGCCAAAAACAAGCTGCAGACAAAGGAGCAAAGCCTCTCAAGGGACGATAGAGACAAAGAGGGGGAGAATGTTGCAAAAGAAAGAGGCACAAAAGAGAAGCCCCAAAATTTTCAAATTAATGGGCATAAATTTCTTCTTCAAAATCCTAGAAAATTCCCTCAAAGCCATGTAATTGCACTAGAGGAGTCCTCTAGATGCATAAGCCCAAATCATTGTAATATACTTCTTGTAAAATATTAGGGAGTTAGAGATTAGTCAATAAAGTGCCGGTCTCATGTGTGAAAGGACCATTCTTAGGTCACATGTATATAAGTCACTGTGTGATTCTTTGTAAGAACTTTTTGCCATTGTGTAGAGGGAGAATTGAAATTTCGAAATTGCTTCTTCCCTGCTGATTTTCATCTTCTCTATGATCTTGTGTGTGTGTGTGTGTGAAGCTTGGATTGTGTGTGCAAGACTGTTGTCTATCCCCCCCAAACACTTTTGAACTATTGTAGTGTGTGTGTGAACCAATACGAGTTGTGCAGTGAGTGTAGGTGTTTCCCCCCATTCAGTGTTTTGGCCATAACTTGAAGAGCGTTTGTGAGATTGGAGTGAAACTACCACTGAATAGATGCGCCTTGTCGAGAGCTTTGAAAAGAACCCGTTATTGACCATATTTGGAGTTAGGAGCTGGCAGAAATATTCCAACTTGTGCTTACTACTGTAAGTGGTATCGTGGTAGACATTTCCAGAGATTTAGTGAGTTTGAGACGTAGTTTAGTCTTTTCATATGCATTATAGATGAGCCACTTCACTTTCCATCTCGTGTGCACACGTCCTCATACACTTGGTTCATGTGGTTCTTCGGATTGATAATTAAACGTGAGTCAATCCACCACTATACGCACTTCTGGGACAAATGAGATTTAGTCTCTTTGACACGGTGTAGAGGCCTCTACAACAATCATTCCAACCTCCTTTTTCTTTGCCTCTTTTGCAGCCAGTTTTGGACAGTTCTTTATGATATGATCATTCTCTTTACAATACTTGCAAAACAATTTCTATTTTTCTGATTTCTTCTCATCTTTATCTTGGTTCTTCGAATGTGCAGCATTTGCAGATTTTTGCTTACTAGTAGAAGAGCTCCATTTTCCTATTCCCTTTTGACTAGCCAGGAAAGCTTGATCTGCAACACACATAATGGACTTGTTCTGACTGAACTGATCTTCTTGCAACATTATAGAGACTAACTCCTCAAATGACAAGGCAAAACTCTGATATGAATCAGGAACACCATTCAAAAGAGTCTGCACAAGTGAGTTATCTGGTATAACCTCATCAGCAGAAATCAATTGTTCCTTCAAGTCTTTGATCTTTGTTAGAAAAATGTCCATAGAATCACCTTCATTCATGTGCTCACTCTCCAACTATTTTCAGAGGTAAGCAACACAAGCCTCATTCCTAGCTTGGTACAATGTGGTAAGTGTATCCCAAGCATCCTTAGCTATTCTACAAGAGCGAATGTGAGGAATAATGCATGTTTGACTGACAAAGCTATCAATGCATGTGCTTGGGCATCTCTGCCATCCCAACAAATTTGCTCTGTAGTAGGTGCAGCAGAAATCGTAGCACAAATAGGAATATGCAAAATATCATCATCTTCAATACCTTTCACATCAGCTTTTGTACTTGCAGTTGTAATAGTTGCAGGTGTGATAGGACGTTTTTCAACACCCTACATAACGTTCCACAGTCCTTTTGCAACCAATACATGTCACATCATATAAGCCCATAACGGGTAGTTGGTACCATCCAACTTATCCTCAACAACCAACATACGGAATACATCACTGCTTTCAGCCATGGCCGATGACTAAAATACCTTGATGTAGAAAAATTGACTATATCTTAAAAAGTTGAACGGAGCTGCCCATACGAATTCTGCTAGACCTATAGCAGACTTCGAGATGCTTATATTGGTGAACAAAAACTGGTATATACCTTTGGCACAAAAAGATGAAATAGCCTGCACAAGCATTATGATAGTGCATTCGGAGGCCGAAACGAGCTCAAATCGCGATTTCGACACCACATAAGGAAGCTGTTTTGATCTTGAAAACAGGTTGAGTATGCTCACCAAAATTCATGCGATTCTAAGACTGCAAATGGAGGAGTGTCGATGGCGCCCTAGATGAAGCGATGACCTACTCTGATACCAATTGTTGGATTTAGACGTCTGCGGAAGCACGCGAACAACACAAGGAATAAGAAGAAGCTTGGAACACAACACACAATATTGAATGTATTACTAGAGAATGTACAAAGATGAGTAGCCCATTAGGGCAATAGGTGTATATACAAGCCGGGGGAAAAAACCTCCTAAAGAGGGAAAAAAGTGCCCCAACGGTCCTAGAGTGTTCACACACATCACTACCTAAATATATCAACATCAGAGAATGAAGACTCAAGCATACTTTATCTTGAGGGGGAGCTGTTGGAACATCAAGATTACACTATGCTTGAGGTGGATTTGGTCTACATCAAAGGCTATTGCGTCGAAAGAAAATCCGTTGGAGAGTTCTTTTATTTATGCTCACTTATTGTATGTTTTAAAAAAGAATTTGTCATGGATCTTTTACCATTGTAAAATCCTTGAGCTTTACACATGTAAAAGTAGAACGATACAGCCCAAATCCCATGAATTTGTGGTGGTTGAGTTGCATTCACTCAACCAATCAATCACCTAAAAGTAGATTGAACTAGATCTTCACTTTTCCTAGATTGTAGGAAAGTGAATTGATTCCCTCTAACAACCATTCCCACCTTTATTTGAATTCAAAATCCACTTGTAGAAGTCGTGGATCACTTCTAGAGTCTATATAAAGACTTGGAATGACTTGTACAATACATGGAAGAAATATACATACACTTGTGACCATCATTGTCTTACTCCTTCAATTTTTTGCATCATCTTCTTCGCCAACAATAATCTTGCAGAGGCTGTAGCTCTCTCTGCAGAGCTCCAAATTGAGTGCAACATGGCTCATTGAGAATTTATTAGTGTTTACCTTATGCCTGTAAAGTTTTATAGCATTTGGTTTAGTTGACTGGGAGCAATCTCAGTTTTTAAGTCTCGGGGTCAATCTGTGCATATTCCTAAAAAATAGAAGTACCACCATTGAGTGTCTGATTCATTCCTATAGCATATTTTGCCTATTCCTTATAATTTTGTGCATTATATACACTCGAACCTATATGTATCAATCCTTTAAAATTAGTGTTTCTAATTGTAATCACGCTAGTCGCTATGAGCATTTGAAGTTCATTGTATCTTCCATAGATAGTAAGTTTTTTGAGCTAATCGACGTGCGAACCTATCTGTTTTGTATCGACTCATTCTCCTTGATGCTCCAAAGTACATAGTGCATTTCTTTGCACTTATCCCATGCCTATAAGGTCTATTTGAGTCTCCACAAGCTCAAGGGCTGGTCTTGTGCCGGTTGGCTAGACCAAACTTTGTTGCTTCGAAACTCACGTTTCTACCTCCTACAAGCTTCTCCAAGTTCTTTCAATAAATATAACTAATCAAATTCTGAATAGGTCTTCCACAAAAGCTTTAAAGGTTATCACACCTTATGAATCTTATTATGGGAAGAAGCCTAGTGTGAGTTACTTCAAAGTTTTTGGTTCCCTAGCTTATGTTTGCATTGAGAAGAAGGATCGTGGTAAGTTTGATGTAAAGGCCATTAAATCGGCCTTTATTGTCTATGAAATTCAAAGCAAAGGATACCAATTCTATGCTCAAGATATAGACGATATCCTACTCTCACGCAATGCCTTACAGAAAGTTAGATTTATGATAAGAAGGAAGAGATCCCAAATTCATAAAAGCAAATGACTATGCATTTTTTAGAAAGAATTTGGATTCTTATATTTAGCCATATAAGGGGGGTGATGAACCTTCTCAAGCCCTTAAAGATGCAGTTGATAAAGGGGAAGAGAGATTTACATTATCTACATCATTACCTAGTCCATTATCAGTATCTCTTGAAGTTCCGACTTATGAAGTTGGAGAAGGTTCCAGATTTCTAGAGGAAAGAGAAACTAAAGAACCAGAAAGGATTCCACCACTTTTTAGGAATACAGTAAAGTGGTTATATCAAACCTGGAAGGACAATGGTATTAAAGAGTACACTAGAAGAACCAAAAATCAAACTAGGAGAGAACAAGACCAGGTAGATTATGCAAAACTTGAGATTCATAATATTTTAGCTCTTACTTTAGATGAGAATGAACCAGCTAGTGTTTAAGATGCACGACAAATTGATACGATTATCATAGGTTTCAAAAATTTAGATCTTTAGTTGTGTAAAAGACAACTTAAGCATACATTTGATGTAAATGAATTAGCTATATTACATTATTATCTTTGGATTGAATTCATATACTGAGATGAGTGTATCTACATGACACAATAGAAATACATTGAGAAATTACTCAAAAGGTTAGAGATGACAGATTCCAAGCCTATGCAAATACCTATGGATGTCAATGTTTCATTACAGCCAAAAGCAAATTGAGAACCATTTGATGCGACATTATATAGTCAAGCAATTGGTTGCTTGATATATTTATGTAGTACATGCCCAAAAATTTAGTTTGCAATTTCTCAAGTATCTAGGTTCATGCACAATCAGCTCAAGATTTTATGGAAATCAAGTAAAACATATGTGCCGACCTCGGAAGTTTTGCACATTATTGAACATTGTACTATTGTATCATTGAAGGGGAGATTATTCAAGTCAATATTAAATGGTCCAACATTAGGAGTGGCCAAATATGGTTAAGTCAACTAAGTCTATAATAATCCACTTGGGATCCAATCCCATGAACAGTCAACTAGGAAAAAACACCAATTATAATTTTGGCAGTTGACTTTTTGTCAAAAAGCTAATTTATTAGTGACAGCAAATTTTTGTGATGCTTTTCATATATTGCCAATTTGAGCATAGCTTTTCATGATTTAATGCAATCATCGAGGTTTTTGTTTTATACTTTTGGAGGAACAAAAGTTAAATAAGAGGTCATGGTCTCATTATGAAGATATCATGCCCTACGTATGCTCACCAATTTTCATGCCATTCTGAGACTATGATTGGAGGGATGTCAACGATGCCCTAGATGAAGCGGCGACTTGCTCTAATGTTAGGAGATGGTGAGATAGACTCGAGAGATATGCTAGTGCTACAAAAAGCATACTCTACACCTGCCAACGTATCTCCGAGGATCCCTTATAGAATCTTTTAGCCTTACAATGTTGCACTTAGGACCATCAAGTCCTTTAGAGCATCATTCTCAAAAGTTTACATCAAAACACATAACTTGCATATGCAAGTGTGAAAAACTTTCTATTTTAGGACTAGAAGGTCTCAGTATTGCTCAGAGATCACAACCTAGTATGAATTGACAAGAGAGCATTTCACCACATTCAATTGAATTATATAGCTAATTAAAGCAAGTTATTTCATGAATTAAGCTGCATCATACAAGGAGAAACAAATCTACCGAGTGAGGGGGTTTGTACTTGCAAAAGTAGGATATCTAGATGTGCTTCTCCTATCATCTTTAGAGCCTTCCCAATTTGCATTAGGGAAGAGTTTCACATCTATATCAGATGTGTATGGATAGTATAAACCTTAATTGATTGTAGCCTTCAAATACTTCAGCATTCTCTTGGCTACTTCCATGTGAGGCTTCCTTAGAGTGTGCATGAACTAACTCAACACATTTACTCCATAGCAAATATCTAATCTAGTTAGATTAGCATAATTTAAGTTTCCAAATAAACTTTGCTTTCTCTAAGTGAGGAACATACCTTTCTCTATGTGTACCACTTCCAAACCTAGGAAGTATGTGAGCAAATCAAGATCAATGATCTTGAACTCCTCATTCATTTGAGATTTGATACTCCTAATTCCATTTGCATCATTTCCTATAAATGATTATGTCATCCACATATACAAAAGGGTATATGACCTCTAAATGATTCCTCTTAATGAAGAGGGAAGGATCTGCCTTTCTTAGAATGAAAACTTTATCCGACAAGTAAGTGACAAGTCTATGATTCGAAGCTCTGGGAGCTTGCTTCAAGCCATACAAGGCCTTCCTTAACCTACACATATGTTCAGGGTATTTTTTATCTTCAAAACTAGGAGGTTGAGCAAAATACCTCTTCTGATATCTAGCCATTTAAGAAAGCATTCTTAACATGCATTTGATATATCTTCCAATTCTTGGAAGATGCAACACTCATGAGTACTCTAATAGTAGGCATTTTTGCAACACGTGAAAATTTTTCTTCATAATCAATACCTTGAGTTTGTGCAAACCCTTTGGCTACAAGCCTTTCTTTGTAACTATTAATTGAACCATCAGATATATTCTTTACCTTGTATATCCACCTTGAGACAATGACCTTCATAGATGGTTTCTTTGGTACCAACTTCCCAAGTCTCATTCTCTTGTAAAGCTTCTATCTCTTATTCCATGGCACTTTTACATTCTAGCTCTTCTTGGCTTCTTCATATGTGGAAGGTTCTTCTGAGTTTGAGTCATGTGCTATATATATTGAGGGTTTACTGACTAAAGAGGTGTCATAAACTTACGTTTCTGGCTTTGTTTTATCCCTAGTAGACCATCTTATAGTTTGTTGGGATGATTCTACCACATCTCTTAACTCATCCACTTTGGCTTTACCTTTGGAGCTACAGGAATTGATTTCCCTTCTTGGAGACTTGTGATCTTCATCAGAATCATTTTATGCTTCAAGTGTACGCTCATTTCTTTTTTATAATGTTGGAAAGTTTTCCTCTAGATCATAAGGAAGTTTGATTTTCCTGTAATCATCTTCAATTCAAGATTTGTTTTCATCGAACATAACATCCCTACTTACAATGAAGCCTTTATTGCTTGGATTGTATAGCCTATAACATTTTTTATTAAGTTCATAGCCATTGAATATGCATTTCTCTGCCTTTGGTGTTGGTGCAAGACAATCATCAATTGATGATTTGGACAAAGATTTGAAGTCAAAGAATAAAGTGAAGATCAATATGTAAGGCTTGAAGTTTAGTGGATGGTGAGGAAAAGAAGACTTGTATATACATGTATACTTATCTTGTAATTAGTTCATAAAACTTTGTATCTATGAAAACTTGGGATGAAAACATCTATATATACTTGATATAGATGTATTAAGAGTAGGAGGGATGATGAGTGATAAGTTTAAGAAGTCATTGGAGACTTTAGAAAGTGAGAAGAACATGAATCATCAATTAGATGTATGATTTCTCTGAATAAAAGAAAGTTGCGCCTTGATCTTTTGCTCAGTGCTCCTTCTATGTTTTTCTTCTTGATGAATGCTTTTGTACAACTCTAAGTCTATAGTTGAGTGACCTTTGTACAAGTTGTAATCAGGCTGAGAGAATTTGAAGTAGGAACATTTACATGTGTAAATGTGAAGAAGTGAAGATAGGAATAGGTGCAATCCCAGTGGTCAATGTTTTGATCAGATATCTCTCCACAGTGTAATTTTTTGAGCAAGTAAGCACTGATTCTTTACATTGAAAGGTAAGATACTTGTAGCTAAAAGCATTTGAATAAACAGGGTCTAATTTGGGAGAACCATGCATTAGAAGCTATAGGTGTCAAAGTCAACTACACAGAGGAAAAGTTTCATACATAGGTACATTTTTTGAAGCAAATCTCAAGATCTAATGAATCTTTTGGAGAGATCTAACTTGGAGAAGGTGCAAAAACGTTAGAAGACACCTTCTATAAAGTTTCATTGAAACATTTACACATTTGATAAGTCAATGAGTGAAGTAAGGCATTGGTCTTTCAAAATTGGTTGAGGTTTTGCGTTGTTCTTAATATAGAGGTGCTATAACATCAAGTATAACTTGTTCTTTTGGAGATTGACACTCTCCATTATTTGGTGCCAATTTTCCTTTGCTTTGTGAAGGAATGTGTGTATATGCTATGCACCCAAAGATCCTGCAATGATCAAGGCTAGGTCTTCTTCCATTCCATGCTTCATATGGTGTCATCCCATCAAATGTTTTTTATGGGAGTCTTTTGATCCATTTTTGGTTGTGGATACAACCTCTGCCCATAAGGAGTTAGATATTTTCTTCTCACTTAGCATTGAGCTTGTAGCCTCCACAATTGTTCTATTTCTTCTCTCTGCCACTCTATTTTGCTCTGTTGTATACCTAGTTGTGATTTCTCCTTTCATTCCTCTATCTTATAGATAATAATCAAAATGCTGGGAGAAATAGTCTCCCCCTCCATCTGACCTTAGTCTCTTTGAAGTGTTAGCTGTTTGATTTTCTACAAGTGCTAGGTATTTCTTGAAACATGGGAACACTTCATCTTTATGCTTCATAAAGTATAGTATTGTCCATCTACTACAATTATCAATGAGTGAGACATAATGCATGGATCCAAAGATTAAAGGCCCCTTACTTGGTTTGCATCCATTTGTATGAACTAGCTCGAATAGATCTCCATGAATGTATCCCTTATTTGTGAATGGTTGCCTATGTGACTTACCAAATTGACAAGCATTACATTTGTAGATCATGTGTTGTTTGGATATGTTTGGTAGACCAAGTACACTTTGATCCCTATTGATTTTCTTTAGCTCTCTTTCACCTATGTGAGCTAACCTCTTGTGCAAAATTTCCAACTCTAATAGAGTTTGGATACTATAATTGAACGATGGAATATTTCTGGTACCTAGGAGTTCAAATTTAAATACTCTACCTAATTTTTCTCCTCTTGCTATCCTCTTGAGTCCCTGATGTGGATCCTCAATAAATGCTCCATTTGTGAATTCGGTCTACAATCCTTTCTCAACAATTTGACCTATAATTATGAGGTTTTTGGAGGATAGTTGGCACATACAATACCTTGCTCAATAGGTTCATACTGCCATCTAAAGTCTTTACATTGCCTATCTTCTCAATTGGATGCCTTGTGCCATCTCCTGTTTAGACTTCATGTCTATTCCTTGGATCCTCCAAGTCTGAGAGTAGAGCTACATTTCTTGTTACATGATTTTAGCAATCTAAGTCTATATAGAGTACATGTTCATCGTTTTTACCTTGCTTCATGGTCATATACATTAGAAGTAATGAATCCTCTTGATTTTGATCATCTACATAGTTGTTGTAGTCTCTCCTTCCACTATATCTTCCTTGATAGTTGTTTTTGTTGTTGTTCTATGATTTGTTGTTGTATCCATTATTGTTGTTGAATCTACCTCTTGAGTTTCCATAGCCTCCTGTGTTGTAACCTCTACCTCTTTGGTTCTTGGCATTCATAAAACGATTCTTAGTGATGTGATTAGTTAGGCCACATATCGCACATGGAGATGTGCTTTGAGCTCTCCCCCCACCTTTTCTTCCTCCTCTACCTCTTCCTCTTGAGCTTCTACCTCTACCTACACATTTTTCTTGAGAGGTGATACCTTCGTCGTCAAAACTTTTACCTTTGCCTTTGATATCCTTTTTTTTTGTCTTATCTATATAGAGAGAAGAGGATTGATCACCTTTTGAGTTACCTCCATTCTTCATAAGCTTTGCCTCATGTGTGAACAATTGTCCCATGAGGGTGTTGAAATCAGGAGCTTTCATGTCCATGTAGAGGTCCATGGCTACGGTGAAAGCTTCCCATTTGTCATCGGCCTTTCTTCCATTGATTACTTTCTTTACTATCTACTTTTCATAAATGATTTCTCCAATGCTTCCAAGTTGGTCTGCTATGTCCTTTATTTTGGTGACAAAATCAATCACACTTTGCTTGGGCATCTTCTTGAGTGTGGTGAATTCCATCCATAGTTGATTCTTCCTTGCCTTGGTGCTTGATGAGAATAGTGCTTCAA
The DNA here is from genome assembly GCA_020310875.1 of Ceratopteris richardii. Taxonomy (NCBI): domain Eukaryota; kingdom Viridiplantae; phylum Streptophyta; class Polypodiopsida; order Polypodiales; family Pteridaceae; genus Ceratopteris; species Ceratopteris richardii. The sequence goes on from CM035428.1 coordinate 22,220,435, forward strand.
GATATTTCATGAATTTAGGTGCACCATACAAGGAGAAATGAATCTAGCAAGTCAAAGGGGTCATGTCGTCTTTTCAAGATCTAGAAGATGTGAAAACATACTCACCTTCCTTACTTCATAACTCAAGATCTACTCAAGAAAACTTGATGAAAATTGATATGTGAACACTAAACACTGAGTAATTTATGTAGAGAAATGGATTACACAATATCATTGTAATAATGAAGATGCAATAGTAGACAGTAGACACAAATGTACTTGAAGAAATGTATCAAAATGTAAATGTTATTGATCATATGATACAAAGGAAGTGTAGTGGCCTACTCAAAGATAGTGGGAGTGCAATATATTTTGAATTTTGTAGCTCAATGCCTTTGAGAATGGCTCTCTTTTGTTCATGACTAAAAGCATGTGTATTTATACACATTTCATGAGTTTGAATTTGAATTTTCCCTCACCAAAAAGTGATCCCATACTTTAGGGACATAGATGATTTGATTCTTCTACCAAATAAGTCATAGGTTTGCTTTCCTAATTTCACAAGGCTCCTTTTCCTCTTGAGTTTCATAATTATCCAAAGTAAATAACCCAAATCTACAAGTATGAGTTCACATGTGGTTCTCTATGTAAAATGATAAATAGATGTGTAGTCCTAAGGCATTAGCATAGCACTTAAGCTTGGTAATTGCACCAACATGTGATACCAATTGTTGGATTTTGAGGTGTGTGGAAGCACGTGAACAACACAAGGAATAAGAAGAATCTTGGAGCACAACACACAATACTAAGTGTAATACCAAGAGAATGCACAAAGATAAGTGACCCATTAGGGTTATAGGCATTGTCGTGAAGGGCTCAGTTGGGTGGATCAGGCCGACTTCCAGTGTTCCAAATAGAGGGTACACCCAGGGTGCTTTGGGCAACTTACAAGGTAGAGTTCAAGTATAGACACTCTGAGATAGATGAGACCATGGAAATTAATCAAATCACTTGTACAATTCATTAACAACATAAGAGAAAATAGAAAAGATAGGTGAGATATGTGAAATGCATCATATAGGAGATTGGACATAAGAGAGATGTGTGAACATTAAAGAGAAGTTCAAAAATTCATCATGTACAAAATTCATCACAGCTTATGTGAGATATAGGAAAAGAAAAGATAGGGAAGATAGAGATGGATGGGATTAATGAGAATTAGAAAAGTAAATTATGGTAGGAATTGGAAGAGAAGAAGTAAGAGAACATTGAAAATTGCTTCATAATATATGCTCATATAATTGTAATGAAAATAATAGAAAATACATGTTACCAATTCATATTTGATCATAGTGTTCTTCAATCCACAAGCATGTGTGGATACCCTCCTCCAAACATGTGTAGAGCCTCCTCCAAGATGAGAGAACAATCACCACCAAGATGAGAGATAGCCACTGTCCATCAAGTAGATGTAGATTTAGCACCTGCAAGACCACCAAATCTCCAACACTAGAGCTCCTCCTTGTTATTATTCCTAGATGCTCAATGAGCGTCTCCTTGCTTCAATGCTAGAACTACTCAAGATTGGATGACCTTTGATGTCTCAAATGAGCTTTGATCTTCTTCTTATATAGGTTTCTTATGTCCATCTAAAAGCACCCACGATGGGTTCTAAAAGCTTCATCCATGAAAAAACTTCAAAAAAGAAAACATTTTGAAAAGAAGTTTAGCCACCAAAATTAGCTTGATTTTCAAAATTTTGTTAGCTTTCACCAAAATTAATTTTCTTTTCAAAAAAAAAAAAAAACAAGATCGTTGTTGTCAGCCACACCATGTAATTCCTTGCCATGTTTCTGAAATGCTCTTTGCCGAACCACGTCACCAAGGCTCTTTTGTTATAAGAACTCTACTAAAGACAAGCCATATGATGAATAAGTTGGAGGAGTTTGGACCATAGTGACTCATTTTCGAACCAAATTGTATAGTGTTATATATCATTGGAAGCTCTTGACAAGTACTTTCCAATGGAGAAATAATATCTTGTTGGAGTTAGACGTCTGCGGAAGCACGCGAACAGCACAAGGAAGAAGAAGAAGCTTGGAGCACAACACACAAGACTGAATGTATTACTAGAGAATGTACAAAGATCAGTAGCCCATTAGGGCAATAGGCGTATATACAAGCCGGGGGAAAAAAACCTCCTAAAGAGGGAAAAAAGTGCCCCGGCAGTCCTAGAGTGTTCACACACATCACTACCTAAATATATCAACAAATCCCCCCTGGGAGTGATGCGGTGAACAAGGAGCTGGCACTCATGTATAAGGAAGTGCCAAGCTATGTGGAAATCACTCCACAAAAGGAAGTAAGCCCAAAGCTTTGCGGAAAGCTTCAAACTTCTCCCTAGGCAGAGCCTTCGTGAAAAGGTCTGCAATGTTCTCCTGCGTGGGCACATATGCCAAGCTGATCTCCCCAGCAGAGAACCTCTCCCTGACATAGTGATAATGCACCTCAATGTGCTTAGTGCGAGCATGGAACACAGGGTTCCTCGCAACTGCCAATGCGCTCTGACTGTCAGTGAAGATGGTGGTGGCAGAAGACTGGCCAACACCCAAATCAGCCATAAGGCGTCTGAGCCACACACACTCAACAGTCGCTGTGAAAGCTGCCCTATACTCAGCCTCACAACTGGAAGTGGCCACAGTAGGCTGCTTCTTGCTCAACCAAGATATACATGAGCTACCAAGCATGAAGCAAAAACCACTGGTGGACACACGAGTGTCATAGCAACCAGCCCAATCTGAGTCAGAAAAAGCATGCAAATCTGGCGGTAGTGATCCCCCCTTGGGATAAAACAACCCAAGTAGCCGAGTACCACTCAAGTAGCGAAAGATGCGCTTAACCGCTTTCCAATGCGTGACTCCTGGGCAATGCATGAACCTGCTCATCTGTGAGACAGCAAACTGAATATCTGGCCGAGTAATGCATAAGTAAATCAAGCATCCAACAGCCTGCTGATAGAGAACAGCATCAAATGCATCTCCAGCATCATGAAGACTCAATCGTAAACCTGTCTCCATAGGAGTGGCAATAGGCTTACAGTCTTCAAGGCCAAAACGCTGCAATAATGTGTCAATATATTTCGTTTGACACAAAGCCATTCCACCATCAACGTGCATAAACTGAATGCCCAAATAGTGATGCAAATGCCCCAAATCAGACATCTCAAATGAGGCATGCAAATCAGCCTTAAAATCAGCAATATGCTTCTCAAGAGGACCAGTGAGCAGCATGTCGTCTACATAGACAACAATGATCAGAAGCACATCATTAGCACGCTTAACATATAAGGTGCTTTTAGTTGGACTGTTCTCAAAACCATGTGCAATTAGATAGGCATGTATTTTCTCATACCAAGCACGTGGTGCTTGCTTTAAACCATATAACGCCTTCTTTAACCTGCACACCTGGTTTTCATGCCCTTTCTGCACAAAGCCACGGGGCTGAAAAACATACACTTCTTCATGCAAGTCACCATTTAGAAATGCTGTTTTAATGTCCAACTGATGTACATTCCAACCATGATGGGCTGCAAGTGCACAAATGCTCCGAACAGTAGTCATACGGCATGTAGGTGCAAAGGTCTCATCAAAATCAATGCCTCTTTCCTGCGCATAACCCTTTGCAACAAGCCTAGCCTTATACCTGTCAACTGTACCATCAGGTTTACGCTTCAGCTTGTATACCCACTTAGTGCCAATGGCCTTCTTGCCAGGAGGCAAGTCACATAAAGACCATGTACCATTCTTCATTATAGCATCATATTCAGATTGCATAGCAGCCATCCAATTTTCTGAATTTTGTGCTTCATCAAAAGAAACAGGCTCATTCTCATCACAGAGACTAGATGCAGCCATAGCATAGCAATCTGATGCAAAGGAGGTACTATGAGAGCCTGAACGAGTACGATATGACAAAGGTGCATCTAATTTGCTGTCACGCAAAGTCTACACCAGCCATTTTGGCATAGTTTTTGCCTGTTCAATATCAGCTCTCTCATCAACAAGTGCATCATGTAAATCTGCATCAGAAATGGAATGATCTGCATCATCATATGAAACCTGCAAAGGCTGAGAAGTTGCCTCATTAGGACCAGCATTAGCCTGTCCACCTGTAAAAAGAGGCATCAAAGTATCATACATGTCTTTGGAGCTAACAGATGTCTCCTTAGTACATGAAAGCAATGGCTGAATAGCATCTTCCACAAAGACAACATCACGGCTAACCAGAATGCGTTTAGTCTGTGGATGATACAGACGATAGCCTTTACTTTCAGAACTGTACCCAACAAAAATACATTTTACTGCCTTATCATCCAATTTTCTGCGATGTTGTTCAGGCACTAATGCATATGCCAAACAACCAAAAACACGCAGATGAGCAACAGATGGCTTGCGGTCATGCCAAGCCTCATATGGAGTGATAGACTGCAACGCTTTGGTGGGACACCTGTTCAGTACATATGCTGCACACATGACAGCCTCAAGCCAGAAACTATGTGGTAAAGCCTCACTTTTGACCATGCACCTCGCCATCTCCATGAGTGACCTGTTCTTTCGTTCAACAACTCCATTCTGTTGAGGTGTATACGGCACTGTACACTGGTGTTTTATCCCACGTTCAGCCAGAAATGCATTAAAATCTGAAGACATATATTCCCCCCCTCGATCAGAACGGAGGGTGCCCATTTTACATGCTGACAGATTTTCAGCCAAAACCAAAAACTGTTTGAAGCACATGAACACTTCGGACTTTGCTTTGAGTGGATATACCCATGCATGCCTGGAAAAATCATCAATGAAAGTCACGAAGTAAAGGTAATTTCCAAAAGAGGGTGTCTGCATAGGACCACAGACATCACTATGTACAAGCTGCAATTTCTGCATAGCCCGAACTGAACCATCTTTTGGAAAGGAAGAACGCTGCATTTTGCCCAAAATACAGCCTTCACAAACATGTTTTCCAGGTGCCTCAAGTTTGGGCAAAGAGGACACCATTTCAGATTTCTGCAGGCGTAACAAACTAGCAAAATTCAGATGACCAAAGCGTGCATGCCAAAGCTTTGCATCTGACATAGCCTGAGAATCATGAACTGCACATGCCGAATCATTCACAGATCTTTCATAGTCTATGAGCTTATACAGCCCACGACATAAAATGCCAGAAGCAATAATCACATCGCCATTTGAGAGATCATGGACTGTACACCTGTCATCAACAAATTTCACAACCAAGCCAATCTTGGCTAATGCAGAAACTGATAACAGATTCTTTTTGATCCCTGGCACAAATAAAGCATCTGACAAAGTGAAAGAACTACCATCAGCAGTAGTCAAAATGATCTTACCAACTCCCATAACAGGATAAGAGGAGTTATTGGCGCATGTGACAGTATTCCCTGTAGGGGCAGGCTCGAGTGAAGAGAAGAAACTGCACTGCGAGGTAATATGTTTGGTCGCCCCACTGTCAAAGTACCAAACATCTGAGTCTACTGCAGACATGCACTGATCATGAGAAGATGGGTCAAAACTGCAGACAGTAGTAAACGCCCATTCTTCTTCCTGCACAAGATTTGCAGACTCTGTTTTTGGTGTAGAGGCCTCTGCAACAACCATTCCAGCCTCTTTCTTCTTTGCCTCTTTAGCAGCCAGTTTTGGACAGTTCTTTATAATATGATCATTTCCTTTACAGTACTTGCAGAACAATTTCTGCTTTTCTGATTTCTTCTCATCTTTATCCTGGTTCTTCGATTGTGCAGCATTTGCAGATTTCTGCTTACTAGTAGAAGAGCTCCATTTTCCTTTGCCCTTCTGACTAGCCAGGAAAGCTTGATCTGCAACACGCATAATGGACCTGTTCTGCCTGGACTGATCTTCCTGCAACAGAACAGAGACTAATTCCTCAAATGACAAGGCATTCGGATTGCCTTTCATCATCAACCGAAGAGTAGAGGCAAAACTCTGATATGAATCAGGAAGACCATTCAGAACGGTCTGCACAAGTGAGCTATCTGGTATAACTTCATCAGCAGAAATCAATTGTTCCTTCAGGTCTTTGATCTTTGTAAGAAAACTGTCCATAGAATCACCTTCATTCATGTGCTCACTCTCCAACTGTTTTCGGAGGTAAGCAACACGAGCCTCATTCCTAGCCTGGTATAAAGTGGTAAGCGTATCCCAAGCATCCTTTGCTGTTTTGCAAGAGCGAATGTGAGGAATAATGGCACGTTTGACAGACAAAGCTATCAATGCATGTGCCTGGGCATCTCTGCCATCCCAACGAATCTGCTCTGCAGTAGGTGCAACAGAAACAGCAGCACGAACAGGAATCTGCGGAATATCATCTTCGACACCATCTTCATCGGCTCCAACACTTGTATTTGCAGTACCTGTCGTTACAGGTGTAACAGGACGTCTTTCAACACCCTGCACAATGTTCCACAATCCTTTTGCAACCAGTACATGTCGCATCATATAAGCCCATAATGGGTAGTTGGTACCATCCAACTTATCCTCAACAGCCAACATACGGAATACATCACTGCTTTCAGCCATGGCCGGTGACTAAAATACCTTGATGCAGAAAATTGACTGTATCTCAAAAAGTTGAACAGAACTGCCCAGACGAGTTCTGCTAGACCTGTAGCAGACTTCGAGACGCTTAAACTGGCGAACAGAAACTGGTATATACCTTTGGCACAAAAGGACGAAATAGCCTGCACAAGCACTGCGATAGTGCATTCGGAGGCCGAAACGAGCTCAGATCGCGATTTCGGCACCACAGAGCGAAGCCTTTTTGATCTCGGAAACACCCTGAGTATGCTCACCAAATTTTGTGCGAATCTGAGACTGCAAACGGAGGAGTGTCGACGGCGCCCTAGAAGAAGCAACGACCTGCTCTGATACCAATTGTTGGAGTTAGACGTCTGCGGAAGCACGCGAACAGCACAAGGAAGAAGAAGAAGCTTGGAGCACAACACACAAGACTGAATGTATTACTAGAGAATGTACAAAGATCAGTAGCCCATTAGGGCAATAGGCGTATATACAAGCCGGGGGAAAAAAACCTCCTAAAGAGGGAAAAAAGTGCCCCGGCAGTCCTAGAGTGTTCACACACATCACTACCTAAATATATCAACATATCTTTGCTCATCTTTGACCACTTTTTTACTATTTTTATCCTTAATTTTGTCCATTATTGACTTTGTCTACCATACTAGTCTCAAAGTCTTTAGTCTGAAGTTCTTCATCTCTATCAATATCCATGTTTTCACAAGATAATCTATCCTTCAAGTCTTCAGTATCTTCTCAATAGTAAATTTTCTCACTATATGAGTTCACTTTTCTTTTTACAAAGTTTGTTTGTTCTTCTCACTCTTCTCATCCAAGTACTACTTGGAAGGATAGAGAGATCATGAAAAATTCTTAAATAATGATTATCTTTGAAAGAAATATTGCTCATAGTCCCTTGATGATAGAAATTTATTTCTTATTTTCAAAATTGGATAGCATACATACAATCCGAGTGGAGAAAACCTCTAAAAGAGGGAAAAAAATTTCAGGATGGCCCTTGTGTGTTCACACACATCACCACTGAAATATATCAACAATATTAGAGTGTAAATGCAATCTATTTGCAACTTAAGGAACTAAGAACAAGATTGACTTGATATCCAATTCATTTAGAGACATGTGGCCACTCCATCCATGGTAATGGTGGTGATTTTTCCATAGAAGATTCCTAACAAGGATTTGAAGATGGAGAAGAAGTTTTGATGCATGAGGACACTCATTTGTGAATTTACAAATTTCCTCAACACAATGAATTTCAAGTTTTCGAAAATTGCAAGAATATGAGGTGGATGAATGCAAAATTATTCTAAAGATGGCTGTTGACAGTATACGGGAAGAAGCAAGTACGGACACACATGCAGATCTAGCACTGAGGCAACCCTTCATTTTTTTTCAAAACCCTCACACCATTTTAAAGTGATTCTCATCACTACAAACCCTTGTAAATATCATTTCACCTTTTTGTAGCTCCATGTTGTACAAGCCGAGGAGTCCTCGAGCTTGGGGAGCCTTAGAAGTAGTTGCCTGTCAATTTTCATAATTTTTAGATCTTGTTTGGGCCCTCAAATAAGCCCTGGAACCTAATTTTTAACTAGGCCGGACACTAGGTCTGGACAGGGCCAAAGCTAGTCAAAAACTATAAATAGAGCTAGAGAGCTCATTTTTGGGGGAGGGCTTCTTGTAATTTTGAGCTTGTATGAGAACTTGGTTGCAATAGAAGTGATTCCATTGTCTTACTCTCTTTGTTCTAGCCGTGTGTGCGCGTGTGCGTGTATGTGTGTGCATGCTTGTGTGCTTCTCACTCACTCACTTGTGCTTCCACTTGCTCGTGGTCTTCATACCATCCTCACGTCTTCCCGGATTGACATTAAAGGAGGTGCTACTCATCGCTGAGCTACACCAAATTTTGGTGCCGTTGCCGGGGATCGAGCTTTGAGGACGAGCGTGTGATGGTAAGACGTAGAGAGGACGCGTTGGAATGGTAAGTAGTAGGTAAATTTCTGGTTTTTCTCCATCTTCATCTTCATCTTCACCTCCATCTCCTTCTCCACCTCCACCTCCTTCTCCACTACATATTCCCTCTTCCTTATCATTCCCTCATTTGTTGTGTGCGAGTTTGAGAGAGAGCAAAAGTGTGTTCTTGTTTTTGCATGTTTTTTGCATGTTTCTTGCAGGTGGCAGCTCCATCATCATCTCCAGCAAGCTCAGCAGGAACTTTGTGTGCACTCAAAGCAATCCAAAGCAAGCTAGCAAGGGTGAGCACCAAGCTTGGGAGAAGGCTTCCTGGGCTTGTGTAGCAGTCTGGTCAACCAGCTAAATTGAGGTTGGAAAATCGCTCAACCCTCCTTTGTCAATTCCTAGCCTAGGCTAAGTACGACTTAGGTACGGTAAGTAATTAGGGCAACGTTAGGAACGAATCAAGTCCAAGAGTATTAATCAACCAAGTGCAAGAAGTAAATAGGTCTTAAGTGCGAACACCCTAAGGGACAAAAGGTAAACTAGAATCGATCACTTATCAAGTGCGGAAATTCACTTAAGTACTCCTAACGACGCGATTTCAAACAAGACCATAAACGTAATATTCAACTCAAAAGAACAAAGTAATTGATGCAAATTGACTTGCGACGAGAGAGTGCTTAGGTCCAAGGAGGTGAATAAATTAGGCATATGAACCTTAGATCAGGCAGACACTTAGGCCGAGACAGACAAAGCCTCAGATCTTCTGAAGCTAGTGTCAATCACGCTGCCAGGTCTTGGGCCCAACAGTTAAGTGATTACCCATACACTCCCAGATCAGAAACAAGTGATTCGGAGATGTCCTATCACATGGAGAGACCAGTAGGCAGTTCAGGGTTGGCTTATCTAGAAAAGCCAGAAGGACCTTACAAGACTCAACTGGAATACATCAGGACTAATCATCTAGGTGCTCGCATCTATAAAGATGGCCTGAGAAGATCGGTGGTACAGATTAAGAACCCCGATCAACCCCATGGATTAGACCACCCGGTAGTCAAGTTTGAGAATGGAGCATACCTAGATAAAGAGGGGACTATATATGTGGTCACCACTCTTCCTGATAGAACTGATGAGTTTGGAAATGTGATTGCGGAGACTGACATGGGTGATATAGAGCAAGGTAACTTAGAGAGAGAGCCAAGGACTCCTCGTGGTAAATCTGTCTTGACCAGAATCATGACTCCGGAGTGGATTCCACAGGATAATAAAAGCATAGATCTGCTTTTAAACCGAGAAACCGATGAGGCTTTCTGGAGATATAAATCTGCTCAACCTCCGGAAGTGAGTGCACTCACAATATATGAGTTTAAAGACCCTGACTGCCCAGGCAAAGTAACATACCTAGACAATACATCAGAGAGGATCTTCGTGGTCACGGAGCATGGCAGACATGCCTACACATGGAAGGGTGAATTTGTTTTTCCCCAACCAAGGTCTAATGCGCTCTTTGGTCACCAAGGAGCTGGGTCCTCCCAAGCTCATGGAACTCAAAGAGATAGAAGTAGAGACAAACCTGAGGTAAGTTTTGCCAACTCCCTGGGAAGAGAAAGAACGGGAACGGAAAGGAATAGAGTGGAACCTGAGAGACATAGAACTCCATGGAATCAAAGGATTGCTGACGATTTTCCTCTGCCAAGACCGAGAGAACACACTAGGACCCTGCGACCAACTCAACTGGTGAAGTCCATGAAGAACTACTTCGATGGCACGGGAGACCCTTATGACCATGTGGCAGAATTTCGACAAGTGTTGAAAGCTGAACAGGTGGAGGACCTATTCACACAATATAATGCTTTCGGTCTAACCCTTAGGAACACTGCCCTTACGTGGTTTCAACCACTAAACGAGAGGCATTTCAGAAACATAGACCAACTCTTAGAGGCATTTATTGTTGAGTTTTCCAAGAGTGGAATCAGGCATAACACTTCCTCACTAATTCATAGCTTCAAACAAACACCTCAAGAGACGGTCAGATTAGCGGGAAGAAGATTTAGGCAGTACCTGGAGAGATGTCCGATGCCGGAATTACCCACCCCAGCCAAACAAGTGGCCTTGTTCCTAGATGGATTGTTGAGCACTAAGCTCAGATCATATGTGTACCTTAAGGACCCTAGAACAATAGAAGAGTGTGTACGCATGTGCATAGACATTGAGGACAATCTAGGTGAGGAATTAGAATTATCAAAAATCTATAAGGATTCTGATAGCTCTAGTAACCTGACACCTGGTCAATCCACATCCATCGAGGAACTTGCAGAGAAGGTAGCCCGAAAACTAGGTGTCTCTAGTAAACAAATTCCGAGATTCACCCCAGTTAAGCGGTGTTACAATTGTGGTGGTGACCATATGGCAAGTGTATGTCCCATTATCGCCCAACCCCAGGCGAATCCCAGCAGCCAGTACTGTACCATAGAGCGCAGGTACACCAACCACACTGCACAAGACTGCCCATATAACAAACAAACTGTTAGGCAAAATTACCCTCAGCCATATCCACAACAGGGTAGATACCAGAATCAGTACCCACCACAACAATTCAACAGACCACAGCAAACTTATCAGACACCTTATCAAGGGCAGCAGAGACCTCAACCAGTCCTAGTACAGCAACCCCCTGTTCCAACCAATGTGATCCCAGTGAAATACGCATCTACTGAAGAAAATCCGAACAGAGCCATAGTCCCAATCACCCCATTACTATCAGACAGTGATCCAAGTGACCATATTTTTTACTCCACGCATATTGATAGCCCACAGGCTTATTACATGCAGTCACCCGAGCATAACGAGTCATACTATTATGAGGACCCAAGTGAAAATAGTGGGGAACTTGAGTATGCTACTGTCATGTACACAAACCCCAACTCTAGACCTCAACCTAGGCAGGTACGAACCCCATTTCCTAGAGGACCATGCTTCAGATGTCAGGGAGATCACCTTATACGTGATTGTCCACTACCTGCCCCTACACAACCTCAACCAGTAACCATTCAGGGTTTCTGTCAAGACTGTGGGAAAGAGCATCTCCTACGAGATTGCCCAAAGAACCCTAATAACATGCCTAAAATCACTCCTATCAATGTTGTTGGGTTAGTTGTAGACTCCACAGGGAGTGTGACTTCCACTGCACCTGTGCAGCTGATCACAAGAGCCCAGGCACTACAACAAAACCAAGGTGTTGGTCAGGAAAAGAGCCCCGAGGTGAGTGAAACAGAGAGCTTAACCAAAAAGAGAACGAGAGCCTGGAAGGATAGTCGTGAACGAATGAAAAGGCAATGGGCAAAAAAGATGAGCGAACTTGAAGAAAGCCTGAGAGAAACCAGAGCAAAGATCATCGAGATCACATCTCAATCGCACTCTCACACATTCCCACCGCTACCATCCCCATCACCATCCATCCCTCCACCCTCTAATACACCCCGCGTATCCCACCCACCACCCCGAGTAGGATCAGTATTAGCTGACCCCACTCCGGAAGGCTTGGACATGATGTTCAAGGCCTACCAGGCTCGACTTCAAGAAGGGCCAACAGCTGCAAACCTAGACAAGAGCTACCCAAGAACAGATTTAGAGATTGAACGAATGAAAATGTGCATGAAAATGGTGGAACAAGCTCAAGCTATACTCGAGACTAGTCAGAAGTTCAATCAGACAAACTCGGTCAAGCCGGATTTACATTTCCAAGGCTTACTGGAAAGATTAGAGCAGTTGGTAAACAAATCACAGGTTTCTTTACCTCCACAGGCTCGACCAGTTGTTGAAAGAGGAAGCTCACCACCTAAGGGAGCTTATGTTCCTAATTCCACGGATGCTGGAATATCTCCTTCAATTCAACAGTACTCTCAAGAGTTCTTGCGGGAAATACAAGAAGAGAAATGGGCCAAGGAGAAGGGTGATTCCCCTCCGATTCCTGAGATTGATGATCTTCGTGATCAATTTCCCCAAGACATTCCCTCTATCTATGGGGATCAAACGGAGCAACAAGAGGATGAGGAATTAGATTTTGAATCTAATTCTTTACACGAGTTGCCTCATTGCACAGACCCATGGGAATCTGAATCTCTCCAGATCAGAGCTCCCACGATATTGGTAAGAAATGAAGACTCAGTGATTCCCAGGAACACTGATGTTGTGAAGAACACTAAGGTTCAGTGTCACCTCACTGTAGAGGAGCTCCTCCAGGCAAAACCGGAGCTCTGGAATCATGTGAAAAATCAGGTCCCAGAACTTGAATCCAATACACCAAAAGTAGGCTCTAAACAAAAAGTACCAGGGATACCTCTCGACAAGATAGGGGACATGAGCGAAGGTGAAGAAGGTAACACTTATCTTCAGATCACCTATCAAGGTTACACAACCAAAGCAATTGTGGATTCGGGTGCCGGTGTTGCTATTGCGACCACCTCCCTGTGGAAGCGATGGGGCAAACCCACCTTAAGACCCACGAGAATGAAACTTCAAATGGCAGATGGTCATTTTGAAAGACCTCTCGGATTGCTTGAAGGGATAACTCTAACCACTTGTGGTGTAGACAGGATTGGGGAACCAACTCCTTGTACTTACAGCACTTAGGGGTCACCACCAAGGTCAATCTGAAGGATCACACCTTCAGAGATGTGCCACCCTTACAGTGGAACCCTATCCACAAAGCGAAAGAGGACTCTATCTCCGTGCATTCTGGAAGTTCACCTGAACCATCCTGGTTGCATGAAGATACTCACTTGTGGATGTGCAAGGTCGCAGAGGAAGAGGAAAAGCGCCTAAAAGCGAGAGAAGAAGGAACTTCCCCAGGAGGTAGACCAATAAAAGACCCAGCCTATACACCGATGATATTCCCAGATGAGGAATTTGAGCCTCATGGTTGGGCAGAAATCTTAGCTACCATGGACATTGCAGTGAATGAGGAACAATGGACACCCCATTGTGATGAGGAGGGTTATGATATTTCAGTGTTCATGTGTCAACCCTTGTTGGAAGAGTGTGATCCTAGTGAGTTCATAAAAGAAGAAGAGAACGACGACGATTTAGAATCCATTGTGATGGATGCATACTTTGACTCAGAGGAACACTACTTAGAAGACATAGGAGTGTTAACCCAAAAAGAAGAAGAACCCCTTGCGAGTATTAAAACGATAAATTCAAAAAAAGGAAGTGAAGGGGGTCAAAAGAAAAAGAAAAGGGAAGCAGTGAAACAAGAAGAGGAAGAATCATCGTTTGAGGTACCAGAGAACTTCAAAAAATATGAAGTGGGAGACCGAAAAATTTTGGTACGAATGCCTAAGAGAGAGGTCATTATAGGAGAAGCATATGACAATAAAGAAAAGACCAAAAAAATTGTAGTGACCATTGAAGGAAACGAAGAGCGATGTACGTACATAGGAGATGACCTAAGTGCAAGAGAAGAAGCAGAGCTTGTAGCTCTATTAAGGGAATATAGGGATGTGTTCGCGTGGCACTATAGAGACTTGAAAGGAGTAGATCCAGAGATTTGCTCTCATACGATTCCGATGACCGCTGATGCCAAGCCCACCAAACAAAAGCCCTACACATATAATGACAATTATGCAGCCAAAATAAAAGAGGAAATTGACAGGCTGATTGAAGCTGGATTCATCTATGAGATTGAGCACACTGAATGGGTGTCCCCCATTGTAGTGGTGCCCAAGAAAAATGGGAAATTGCGAGTGTGCATTAACCTTAAAAAAGTTAATGCCGCTACGATCAGAGATAGTTATCCACTCCCGATCACCGAACATCTTTTGGAGCGTGTGGCAGGCAAGGAAGTTTATAGCTTCCTTGATGGATTTTCAGGTTACAACCAAGTAGCCATTGCCCCCGAAGATCAACACAAAACGGCCTTTGCCACAGAATGGGGAATCTTTGCATTTCGTGTGATGCCATTTGGGCTCACCAATGCACCTGCAACATTCCAAAGACTCATGTGTCATGTCTTCAAAGAGTTCTTGCGAAAAAACTTAGAAGTATATGTGGATGATTTATGCGCTCATTCCCAAGAAAGAAGTTACCACATCCCTGAGCTCAGGCAAATCTTCAACAAGTGTAGAAATTATCGAGTGTGTCTGAATCCAGAGAAGTGTGTGTTCATGGTATGACAAGGTAAGATCTTAGGTCACATTGTTTCTAAGAATGGAATTTCAACAGACGAAGACAAAGTAAGAGCAATAGCAGAGTTGCCCAGACCGAGGAATGTTAAAGAGGTACAAGCCTTTATGGGCCATTGTGGATATTATCGTAGGTTTATCCACATGTATGCCATCATAGCTAAACCTCTTTATGGGTTGTTAACAAGTTTTGAGTGGAACAAGGAATGCGAGACTTCCTTCAACGAGCTGAAAAGACGTTTGTGCACAGCACCAATATTGACTACTCCGGATTGGAGCAAACCCTTCCATGTCCATGTAGATGCCTCCAATCATGCAATAGGATGTGTGCTAGCACAACCCACAGGTGAAGGAAACCTAGATTTGCCAATAGCATATGCTAGTAGGCAATTAAATGCAGCTGAACGAAATTATACCACAACGGAGAGGGAAGGCCTAGGTATGGTGTATGCTGTGAAGAAGTTTAGACACTATCTATTGGCCAATAAATTTAAGTTTTTCACTGATCATCAAGCTTTACTATATTTGGTCAATAAACCTTGCAATACAGGCCGTTTAGTAAGATGGTTCCTCTTACTAATGGAATACGACTTTGAAGTTGTTGTCAGGAAAGGTAGAACCCATCTTAGGGCAGACCATCTTTCTCGCATCACTTCAAGAGAGCCACCGCAAGGAGTGTCTGATGAATTGCCCGATGCTTATCTGTTCAATTTAGAAGTTGTTCCTAAATGGGCAAGTAAGTTGGTACCGGTCCTAACCTTCGGGCCTGCAAATAAGAATGTGAAAACAAGCAAAGAGGAAGTGGTAAAATCACTAAAGTATCAAATATTGGCCGGAAGTATGTACAAGCAAGATACCGAGGGCGTATTAACTTGTTGTGTCGAGGAGGATGAACATACTAGTTGGTTGCAACAAGCCCATGAGGGATTGCTAGGGAATCACTACTCTAAACAACGAACATTGCAGAATCTAAAACGTTTAGGAGTGTATTGGCCTAGCATGGACAAAGAAATACGAGAGTGGATTCACAATTGTTCAGTGTGCCAGAAGAGAACCCCAGTGGAACATGCCACTCTGTATTACGTGTCTTTAATCCCAGATTGGAGTGCTCCATTGGTTGAGTTCATGAGATCGGGAACATTGCCCAATCAGGCTAGTCTTGCAAGAAAACGGAGCATGGAGCAAGAGGCCCGAGACTATGCCTTAGTTGGAGACAACCTATATCGAAGAGGCAAGGATGATTACCTAAGACTATGCGTTCATGAATCAGACTATTTGAAAGTCTTAGAAGCTGCACACAGCGGTGTTGCAGGTGGACACTTTGGGCCTGACAGACTAATTAAGACCATTCTATTCTCAAGACTTTGGTGGCCCACTCTCCATATGGATGCACACTCTTATGTGAAGAGTTGTGACACATGCCAACGTGCCCAATATCTGATAAGAAAAGATGAAATGCCCTTAAGGCCAATGATGGGAGGACGTGCATTTTCAAAGTGGGGTATAGACTTTATAGGTCCCATCAACCCCCCAGCGAGAAACTCCCATGCAGAATACATTATTGTAGCCACAGATTACCTTACAAAGTGGGTGGAAGTAAAGGCCACGACAAAGAATGATGCTCAAACAACGGCTAAGTTCTTATTCGAAAATGTGTTCACTAGATATGGGTTACCAATAGAGTTGGTTAGTGATAGAGGTACGCACTTCTTGAATGAGGTCATTGAAAATCTCCTTCAAGAATTCCTGGTGATACATAAGAAGTCTGCACCCTATCACCCACAAGCTAACGGACAAGCCGAGAGCACGAATAAGATCCTATGTAACGTACTGACGAAACTTGTAAATAATAAACGCTCGGATTGGGACAAACAACTTCATCATGCTGTTTGGGCATACCGGGTTGCTTACAAAACGGTACTCAATGCCACCCCATTTCAGATGGTCTTCGGACAGAATGCAGTGCTACCATTAGATTTCCTAATCCCAGCTTTAAGAGTGGCACAAGAGCATGAGTGGAATGGACACGAGTTGTCCTCTAGGATCTTTGATCTAGAACGTTTAGGTGAGACGAGGCTACGAGCAGCAGCAGGCATCTATGCTGCAAAGAAACGGCAAAAGGCATACTTTGATGCCCATGTGAAGGATAAGGGCTTGAAAGCTGGAGATCTAGTTTTAGTCTACACATTGAAACAACACGCAAGAAAGCTAGAAAAGAGAGGCTACGGCCCTATGATCATCAATAGGATCTCCACGAGTGGAGCAGTACAACTAGCCACTCTAGAGGGGGATGTTCTCCCAAACTATATTAGCGGATGCAGAGTCAAGCTGTATCAGGACCCCCTCACGGAGGAGATGCTAAGCCGACTCAATACTGCTAAGAAACGTAAAGAGGAGGAAAAACGAATTCGAGAAGAAGCACAGGCAGAGGCCTTAGAGCGTATCAGACGAATGAGGTTGAGGAGACAAGGAAGAGATCAGCCTATGACTGACACTCAAGAGTCTCCAGGCTATCACATGGCCATGTGTGAGGCTTCAGGTGAACGTACCCATAAGATAGTGGACCGACGACCTTTTGTGACCCTAGAAATAGGAAAAAGAGACAGCACAACCAGCGTGAGGGCTTTAATTGATTCAGGAGCAGCCACTAGTGCAGTTCGGCTCTCTTATTGCCAGCAGCTGCAATTGGAGGTAAAACCCCTAGAAGCATATTTGATAGGATTAGGAGGTGTTGAAACCCCTTGTATGGGAGAGGTGGATCTTCCCCTCTACATACAAGAGGTCCTCATGCCAACAAAAGTGCTAGTATGTGAAGACGAGGATCTGACCGAACCTCTTGTCTTGGGCCAAGACTGGATCTATGATCATGCAGTCAACCTCAACCTAAGAAGTAGACATCTTCAGGTGTGGGTAGGCCAAAGCCGTCTCACGATTGAATTAGAAAATCAAGCACCCAAACCAATAGAACGGGCACCAACTCCTGGTCCCTCCAGGAATCCACATGAAGATAACACTGTTGTGCTTGTCCAAACTTCTATGGTGCAGAGGAATGTCAATCTTACTGAAGGTTCAGAGGCCAAGAAGGAGTTCATAACTGATCCAAAGAAGATTCTAAACGAGCAGACCGAACATCACTCTACACGAAGGACGCCGCTAATCAAGAGGCAGGAGTGCCAACCCGCGCAACATGGAGCATCTCATGGTGGGAAGCAGATCTGGATACGCAAGGAGGGGAAACCCACAACTCCAATAGCAGATTCTCAAGGAGACAAGAAACGAGCCTCACCATCAAGGAACAAAGTAACGAAGCCCCCTAGGATAACCCCTAGGCATACCATTTCTATTTGGGTTCCTAAGCGGTCCATGAAGGCCACCCCTAATGCTCGACAGATATGGGTGCCCAAGGCTTGCTTACAAGCCCAAAGCACTTCACCTCCAGGCACTAGGATGAAGCAGCTTTCACAAGCACTCTTGGCCAACAACTCAGAAAGTGACAAGATACCTACACCCCTCACTGTCCCCACTCCCATCAACCCCAGGAATGTCTGGAAATGGGTACCCAAAAAGTCCCAAATACATCACACTCTCATACTGAAATCTTCACCTGTCCTTAGCTCTAAGAGCTACGACTCCTCTATCAAAGTGTGGAGAATTAAACTGTGTACTAAACCCCCTGACCCTATTCTGTAAATCCTTCCACACTAACATAGGAGCATTCCGAGCCCATTGCATAACCCAAGTATGCATCTAGGATGACACTGACCTCTAACCACCACTCACACATATCATAAACACCTCATCACTAACCACTGACCCCCGGGATTGTCATGTTAGTATGGTGAAGGGAACACCATTACATCTTATTTCCCATGCAACACTAATGTGCCTTTCGTCTTCCAACAGATAAGCAACCTACTCTCATGGCAACCGCGGCAGGCACAAGCTCTCAGGCAGGATCTGGTGCTCCTATCAATTGGGATGCCATGCCAGTGGAAGCTCCACCAACAGCTCGGCCTGAAGAATTCTTGAATGTGCGAAGGATTCCGATTCCAGATCCACCCACTAGACTAACCGAAAGAGTAAAAGGGCACTCCCATTGGTTCAATGAAATGCCAGGGGATCTGGGAGACGCAGATCACATCTGGGAGTCCAAGATGGAGTGTGGAGGGGTTTGGTGGACCTTCCAGTTCTTTTCAAGAGAATTTGAGACCTTACAGAATGCAGCTCCACTCCAAGATATCTGGCAAAAGGCAGGACTACAAGCTTACTTCAGTGCAGCTCTACCTAAACCCGACTTCCTCAGGTGCTACTACTTGATTGCTACGATGAAACCTACTGGGGATAAAGATCACTCAGGCACATTCTGGGTGCCCTCATTATCCAACATAGAGGAGATGAGGAAGTTTGAATTAAATGTAACATTAATAAGGGAAGCCCTTCAAATGTATGGCACTCATGTGCCTTCAGATCGTGACCCCTTGATACCAGAATCAATGAAAAGTAATAGAGTCAAGAAGCTCAAAGAAATGTGCGCCCTCACCCCCAACATCGCCATACCCCTACGGATGTGTCTCCAGCACTTTGCTTTTCCCGCTCAGGACCGTTTCACTCAGCCTCACAAGAAGGTATGGTACGGGCTGTATTTAGCAGAGACCGGAAGCTTGCCCATGAAGCTACCGGTATGGATCTTAGATCAAGTGTATGAGGCAGGCAAGCGGGGTGTGAGGAAGCCCACTCTACATGGTTGTTGTGCGCTGACAAGAATAATCTACAGATGTCTTGCATATGACGTGCCAGTTGCCCGAGCCCTAAAGTATGCACACCTGGAGCTGTTCAAAGGGCGAAAGTCCGGGAGTCAGCCTGCAAAAAGAATGCGTGGATCCCTTTCACAGGTCCTGATCCTTCAAGAAGCCACCGCCGAAGTTTCCACTAGAGAGGAAGCCCAAGTGGCACCTTTCACAATCCATCTCCAAGAGTCTCAACCAAGAGAGGTAGTACAGCCCACCCCCTCTGCCCCTCCACTACCTACTGACGCAGAATTTGCAGCTATGGCCACCTTCACCGAGGACCCAAATTTTGATTTTGAAACATTCCTGCAGACGGCCCATCTATCAGACAGTGAAGGTTGCCCTGACAATGTCGATCCGGGGACGTCAGCCCAAAGAGAACATGCACGAGGCGAGACAAGCAGTGTACAGGAGATAGGAGTGGCACAACTTCCTCAGAGACTAAGCACACAAGCTCAGGAGAAAGCACCAAGAGGTGACCAGAAGAGAGTGAAGACGAAGCCCCTGCATATACGGCACAGCTCAAACGACTATACCGAACAATCAAGCAGGTGCAACGACGCCATAAAATGTCAGAAGAAGCGAATAGGGCCCTAGTAAACCAGATGCTGCAGTCGGAGAATATCGACCCCCATTTTGTAGAATCGCTAAATCTTTTGGCGGCCACCTGTGGCATCAGTGAAGCAATGAGAACCTTAGTCTATCGAGAGAACCCTGCTTATGATCAGAGAAGAATTGATACAAGGCCTCGACAAGGAAAGATGATTCAGATGGAAGTATCCACCGCGTTAGCCACGTCCACATCAGAAGATGTTCACATGATTAGCCCTAGGCCCAATAATGAACCGGAGGAAATTTCGCATGCACCATCCCCCCCATCTTCTCCTATCCCACCCTCAGAACCTCTCTCCACATGTCTTTCTACACAACCATTATCCTCCTATAGTGAGACCATTGCACACACCCCCGTTTCCACTTTCCTTCCTTCACCCTCATCCATCTCTGTCACTCAGATTTTTGAACCCCAACTAGGTCACCCTTCCTTCCTCCATGCCTTTGGACAACCATCTGTCACTGGACAGACTCTTTCCCTTCCTTTCACCTCCAACCCTCCATTTCCTCCCCCCCAAACTCTACCTACCCCGTCCCTTGTAACTACATCGGGCACCACACTAATCACCCAACCCTCCTTCTGGACCCAACTTGTAAACATTCTTCAACAGGTTGATGAACATACTAAAAAGTCCCTTCCCCAAATTCACTCCCCCACATTCACGGCCACCACTATCACACCACCCACCATCCCGGTGTTCACATTTCACGAATCACACTCTCTCATGTCCGACCCCATGGACATCTCACCATCCGCTGGATCACCCTCCACCACTGTTCTCACAACACCATCACAGGTTATTACACTCACATCACCACTTCCACACACGGTAGGCACAACATGCACCTTCCCCATTCCCACTTCCCAATCCCCTGCATCTCCCAGCCTTACCCCTGCATCCACCTCATTTAGTCTTGCACTCGACACCATGCTCGAAGCTGCCACTCAGCTTAAACAGGAATATAAGTTATTGGAAGAAAATAACAAGGAGCTTTGCACCCTCTTAGCAACACTCCAAGAGCGTATCAATGCTTTGGAGTCCAGTCATACGGAGTCACAAATCAAAATATCCGCCCTCCAACATGCAAATGCGCAACTCGAAGCGAGGCATATGGAAGAGAGCAAAGCCATGGAGGAACAGCTGCGAGATCAAATGGGCCGCAATGCAAGGCTTCAACGAAACATGGCCTTGCTACGACGACATCTGGCGGCAGCTCAAGAAGAGAACAAACGGCTTCAACAACAAAACCAAGAGAACCTCGAGGCTGCCATGGAGAACACCCCGGACGCACCCATAGACCCGACTAAATTTCAAGCTGTTCCCTCAGAATGCATACAACAGATCTTGGAAACTTATGCCAATCTTTTAGAAGCACATGATCAGCTTGCCGACCAACTGAAGGACCTACAGAGACCCCAAGAGTCTACACCACACCAACGGGAACCTAAAGAGATGACCGACGCTGCTACTTCACCCGCACCTGAACATTCAACGACCAATGACGTACTGGAGTTACGGCAACAGGTTGCAGAATTAAAATTGAAGTTGATACAGTACGAGCGACCTCCTTCCCCACCTGAGCAACCCATGGAAGAGGAAGAAGTTATTATTCCAGTGGCAGAAGCATATGAAGAGAACTATGAGCCTCAACCTTTCCCAGGAGGCACAACCACTGAGGAGGGACAGGACACTTATGAGGAACCCCCATCGGCATGGATGAAACAGGTAGAAGAAATGGGGCAGACTCATGAAGAACGTATCACCTACCAGATGTTGGCCATGAAGACCATTGAAGAAACCATACTTCAATCAGAATACTTCAGACAGCTGGCTCCTAGAAGACTAATCACCAGCTCAGAATTACAATATAAGCCATACTTTGTACTGTTGGCAGACTACAACGCTGAGATCAAACGTAAGACCAACAAGTACCCAACGTTCGCAACGCAATTTGAACCGGAGGACATTCCAGAGGAGGCGTGCAAAGGGAGAATACATCAACCCACCTGGAGGCAAAAGCTATTGGAGACATATCCCGAGATGCTACGAACATGGGACCACGCACCCATGCATTTAAAGTACAACAATTGCTATGGACCAGTACAACGGAGAAGGACATGGAAGTCATTTGCAATCAAAGTCAAGAACAATGCCAATTGCAAAGAATGGCTCAATTACCCCGCCATCGCTCCCCCAACCGGTACTCCCACGGTGTCATACATGATGGCAACCATCAGACATTGGCTACCACGCCTCCACCCCATGCCAGATGTCGCTGCCCAGATGATGCTCAAGATCTTTGATATGATGCAGGTCGTACTCAAAACTTTTCGCAATGTATGCCGTATCCAACCTCCTATTCCCGGGTTTATTAATGGTAACTACGACCTGCTATATGATATGAGCACAACCCCGAGCATACGAGTGGCTTACGCATGGCACGCACGCATCAGATATCTCCCTGCCTGCTACAAGCAAACGTTCGATGAGATGTTCACCACGGGATTCTGGGAAGCACACTCAGAGGTGTTCGCGCCACGGCCCACCCATTTGTTACACCTCTTTGCATGCGAACAAACGATGCACTCAGAACTCTACACAACGCCACAGACGGACATACCGGGCCCAGTCAATTGGGATACCCTGCAGAGAGACCTAATCCGAGGGCTGCGAATCAAAGAACATGAGGTGGGAGCTGACATTCTCCAGAACTATATTGATCAACCCGCAGAGCAAAGGTCTGTCAGAGGCGACAGACCCTAGGGGGGGGAGAGTGTTGACAGTATACGGGAAGAAGCAAGTACGGACACACATGCAGATCTAGCACTGAGGCAACCCTTCATTTTTTTTCAAAACCCTCACACCATTTTAAAGTGATTCTCATCACTACAAACCCTTGTAAATATCATTTCACCTTTTTGTAGCTCCATTTTGTACAAGCCGAGGAGTCCTCGAGCTTGGGGAGCCTTAGAAGTAGTTGCCTGTCAATTTTCATAATTTTTAGATCTTGTTTGGGCCCTCAAATAAGCCCTGGAACCTAATTTTTAACTAGGCCGGACACTAGGTCTGGACAGGGCCAAAGCTAGTCAAAAACTATAAATAGAGCTAGAGAGCTCATTTTTGGGGGAGGGCTTCTTGTAATTTTGAGCTTGTATGAGAACTTGGTTGCAATAGAAGTGATTCCATTGTCTTACTCTCTTTGTTCTAGCCGTGTGTGCGCGTGTGCGTGTATGTGTGTGCATGCTTGTGTGCTTCTCACTCACTCACTTGTGCTTCCACTTGCTCGTGGTCTTCATACCATCCTCACGTCTTCCCGGATTGACATTAAAGGAGGTGCTACTCATCGCTGAGCTACACCAAATGGCCAAAGAGATACTTTTCTATAGGATAGTGTTTGATAACAAGGAATTGTTGAAGAATATGGTGGTGATGAAAGAAAATAATGACTCATAACATTACATATACATAGAGGAAAACCCAATCCAAAACAAGGAGGTATAACTAATGTATTATTTGCACAAATATAGAGTGTTGTTTCTAACCAAGATCTAAAAAACTTTGATGCAAATATATGCACCCATAGGCACTATGACTCTAAAATGTGAATCAATAAAATGAAATTCATAGACCTATATTGACACCTTTGTTTCTAAGATCCAACAGGAAATTAATAGATTGAAAGATCAAAGATTTATCTATGAAATAGAGCCAAACAAATGGGTATCCCCTATTGTGGTTGTATGAAAGAGGAATGGTAAATTCCATGTGTGCATCAATGTTAAGAAAATCAATGCCTCCACTATAAAGGATAGCTACCCACTACTCGTTATTGAACATCTACCAAAAGGGCCATGGGTAATGAAGCGTAAAGCTTCTTTGATGGATTCTAAGGCTACAATAACATAGCAAACTATAATGTAGGGAATAAACAATGGCAAAGTGTGATTGGGCAATCATGATTTCCGAAAGTCACTAGAAACAAAAATCCTTTGATAAGACATTGCCATCCTGTTCATGACATTTTGAGGACAAAATAGGAACACAAATCCTAAAATCTTGATAAATAAACAATGAAAGCTCCAAACGGAGCAAAACTTGATGTATGCACTTAAGATCCAATCCTACATTAAGGCATATGGTTTAGTCTTCAAGTCACCTCATTTCAACTCCCTATTAGAAAACTTACTTTTAGTAAGTCTCACGAGTTGAAAAGTGAAATAGCGGTCATGCCATGCTTTAGAGACATATAAGGAAAACTCCCGAGTAAAGAATTCATGTCTACAATTGAGAGTTTTTTTTTGCATTTCTCTTGAATTAATTTGCAAAACCACATATGCAGATTTAGACTAATTAGATGGGTTAAACTAGAATTCCATTACATTGGGGTCTTCTATTATAGCTATTCTAAGAAAGAGGCCAACCATTTAATTCATATGTCATTATCTAGATAACACACCAACATATATGTGTTATGTGGTACTCATGGTCGTAACAATGATGTTCAATAGTTAGAAATTGAGAAACGGGTCAATACAAAGGACTTGGTCTCAAATCATTGAGGAAATCCATCTTGAATAGGATAGTCTATGCAGATAGATTTCCCATGGATTCCAAGTTTGATAAAATCTACTTTGACATAGGAACTAACCTAGTGCTTTGGAATTTTGGATCTCCAAATGATTCAAAACCAACTTCTATAATTTTTCATGAGATAAAGGATCCAAACAATGATCTTTCAATGACTCTTGGAGAAGCTGAAAAGTGTTTTAAAACATCATCGATTGAAGCATTCGAAGCCATCAAATTGATCAAAGCTTACTCAAAGGATGAATAATGTAGTAAAAGGGAAGTACAAGCATGGAAGTGAAGCAAAAAAGGGTTACCAATTTTTTCCTATCCAAAATCCCCAATCTCTTCGTAAAATTGATAATTTCTAGCATAGAATCCTATTTTTAGTTGTAACTATGCAATCTAAATACAAATAGTAGTTGAACTTCAGGGGCATGAGTAGAATAGCCACACCAAATTTTGTGTATTGTTTACACTCTTTTGGCCACCAAATAGCCTTTGGACACTATTTTCAAACCCTATTAAGGCACTATAGTGTGGATGGAGCTCTTAAATTGTCTATATACATGAAAGAACTCTCATTTGTTAGGGTTGCATAGTTGGAGAGAACTTAGAGAAGACAACTCTTGAGCAGTGTACTTAGAATTTTGCATAGAGACACTTCCTTGGAGCATCATTCCTCTTGCCTACCCATGTGTGTGTGTGTGCATGCATGTATGCACTTATGTATGTGCTTGTTTTGATCTTTTTTTCACGTGCATGTGCTATCATGTTGCTTTGTTGATAGGAAATTCCTCTTATTGTGTTTTGCTTGTAGACTATGATGGCATGGGCTCATACACGTTTGGCACCATTGCAAGGGAAAAATCTTGTTGAATGTGCATGATGGTTAAATTTTGCATCTGGTATGCACTTCTGGTTCTCTTTTCATGTATTCTAGGTAGTTCTTCTTCATGTTCATCAATCCAATAGCTAGACAGGTAGGAGATAAGACGAAATAGGCAAAAATCTAGTTTTAGGTTTATGATTTTTTTATTTTTCCATTAAGATTAATTTTTCTCTTCTTCCTCTTCACTTGTCCTCCTATTTGTACACATTTTCCTCCTTTTTTTTTTCTTCTACTTCACATATTTGAGGGTTAACGTAGTAGCCTTTCAATTCGCAATTCTTATGAGAAAAAAATCCAAGCTCGAAAGTGCCCATTTAGAGTTCTTTTGAAATTGTGAAGAATGCAAGTAATAGGACAATTTCCCATAGGAAAAGAGGTCATAGGTCTCATTTAATGCTTGTTTCGATCTCTTAAAATGTAGATCAAGGTGATTCAAGGGTAGGATAAGTGACTAAGGAGGTGAGAGGCAGAAAGTGCAGCTCGAATAGGGAAAACATGAGAAAAATGTAAAGTAATCATCCTCCAAAAAAATGTTCATGATTAAGATCACCATTAAGTTGCACAATCCATACAATATGCACGTTTAAATTCTTGAGGACGTAGACAAAGCTTTTTTAACCATAAGGGAAGAAGTAAACGCCAAAACAAGCGGAGAAAAAAATCAATCTAGTTCAAATTCTGCCCACGATTGGGAGGACACTAGTCTAAGGAATTCGCTACATTTTTGAGTAATTTTGAGCTTGGATTTGTTTGTTGTAGGGAGTGATGGATGAATACTTGAGAAGGATGAGTAGGTACTGCCAAATCCTGCTTTGTACCAGCCCTTTGATGCTTCAGAGATGAACTTTGGAAACGATGTATGAAAAGGTTGAATCAAAATAGACAACCTTGAACTTCAAGTCTTCAAGAAAACCTTCTATTTTTTACTAGACACCTGCTCTATCTTTTACTCAGTATGACCAGCACAGTAGGAATTGGAAAAATTCCTTTTAGGGGTATCTAACTAGCTTAGTAGGCTAACTATTACAAGTGATATCACTTAAAAAGATTAACTATGCTCAGAGAAATAAATGTAGCAAGTAAACCTTTACCCTCAATATTTTAGGACTGTTGCAGACTTCGACCAGTGATCACTTTGATGGCCGTTTCTCTGAAATGGCTGAATAGAAATCCTTCAAATTTTTATAGCATATAGAAGACTTTGAGCTGGTTCCAACAAGCTATATGTCTTTGAATTTTGTGGAGAAATGAGTGAGATATGATCTCCACAATTTGACAGACGTTCAGAGACTATGATAGTGTACTGAGAAATGAACAATGTAGATATATGTATTAATGAACACTTGTATACAATGCCATAGGCATGATGATCATTGCCTAATGGTGTAGAGAGGTGTGGGCTAGAGTGTATACCTCACACACACTCAAAAATGATAATGAGGAGCTCGGAAAGTGACTTACTTTTTTGCGACTTTTTTCTTGGAGTTTATATAAGAGTTCACTACCAATTTGAATTCGAATTGAAATTTTGGCTCTCTTCTAAAAAAGATGTTCCTCCATTATAGGAGATATTTCATCAATCAAAGCTAACTTTTCCACGAGTTCTGTTTGGTAGATGTATACAAAGATTCCAAGTCAAAATATGACTTTTTACAAAAGGATAAAGTGGTAATTAACCACTAGCATTGATTCCTATGCATCTTCATATGTGTATGGACTAGAAGCCAAATGTGTAGGCTTGTGAATTGCACCAACAGCTCCCCATCAAGCCAAACATTTTGGCTTGATCTTCATTCTTCAGTCTTCATGTATATCTTGCAATCCAATCATTGATTTGAACCTGCAAAGTTTGGTTCCATCCAATGCTTTAGTTAACAAATTTGCACACTGCATGTTGGTTGATACATATGTTAGTTGAATGTCCTTGCTTAATAGTTTCTCTCTCACATAATGGTAATGGACCTCTATATGCTTGGTCCTGGCATGATAAATAGGATTAGCTGCAACGTGAAGTGAGATTGTATTATCTCCAAATATCAATGGTGAGCTACTATACATACTCAATTCTGTATACAATAACTTGATCCATATGGCTTCTTGGGTGGCATTTGCCAATCCTCTATACTCTGCCCCAGTAGAAGATAAAGCAACAGTAGGTTGCTTCTTTGAAGACCATGATATTGGTTTATCACCTACAAATGAAATGTATCCTGAAGTGCTCCTCCGATCATCCTTGCATCGTGCCCAATCTGCATCTGAATAGATCTTAATGTCCAAGTCTCAAATGTAAGGGAAATACAAACCATGATGTTGAGTGCCTTTGAGATACTTTAGAATTCTTTTGGCAGCTTCTAGGTGAGGTACCCTTGGCTTGTTCATGAAATGAATTAGCACACTAACTCCATATGCAATATCTATCCTTGTCAAGGTAGCATAGTTCAAGCTTCCAACTATACTTTGGTAACCTGTAATATCATCAATTTCATCACCTTCATGGGCACTTAGTTTTAGGTTTACCTCCATTGGAGTACTTGCAACCTTGGCATCCTGCAAATGAAACTTCTTCAACATATCCTGTATGTATTTTTTCTGAGTAATATAGATTCCAGAGTTAGTATAGACTAACTCAAGTCCAAGAAAGTACTTTAGTAGACGAAGATCACTGACCTTGAACTCCTTCATCATCTGGTTCTTGATTTGTCTGATTCCATTGCCATCATTACCTGTAAGTATGATATCATCAACATATACACATAGGTATATTACCTCTGAATTGCTTCTCTTGATGAATAGAGAAGTGTCTACCTTGCTCATGACAAATCCTTGGCCTTGAAGGTATGTGGTCAACCTCTGATTCCATGCCCTAGGTGCCTGCTTTAATCCATAAAGAGCTTTACTCAATTTGCACACATATGTTACCTTGTTTGGATCCTCATAGCCAGGAGGTTGTGAAATATATACCTCCTCTGAAATCCATCCATTAAGAAATGCATTTTTTACATCCAATTGATACATGTTCCAATTTTTTGATGCAGCCACACTTACCAACACCCTGATGGTTGGCATCTTGGCCACAAGTGAGAATGTTTCTTCATAGTCAATGCCTTGGGTTTGTGCAAAACCCTTGGCCACCAATCTGGCTTTGTACGTGTTTATTGACCCATCAGAATTTCTTTTGAGTTTATAGATCCATCTGGATCCAATTACCTTCATGGACTCTTTCTTTGGTACTAATTCCCATGTGTCACTTTCTTTGAGTGCTTCAATCTCCTCATCCATAGCTTCCTTCCATTCTGTCTTGGTCATGGCTTCTTCATATGATCCTGGTTCTTCAATTGACAAATCTTTGGCAAGATAAATAGAATGTTTAGTAACAAGAGAGGTATCATACCCATATCTGATAGGTTTTTTGCTCTCCCTTTGCGATCTTCTGATTGATTGATTTGAAGATTTAGGTATGTCTTCAAGTTTCTTCATCTTGAGTTTGCCTTTGGACTTCCATGGCTTGAATTCTTCAAGATTGATAATGTCTTCATCATCTGAAGTGGTGTCTTCATTCTGAGTAGGTTCCTCCTTAGTAAGACTTGGAAACTCCTCCTCCAAGTCATAGGGTAGTTTAAACTTCCTGCATTCATTCTCATACCAGGAATCGTTTTATCAAAGACAACATCTCTACTAACCATGAATCCCTTATTTGAAGGGTTATAGAACCTATACCCTTTCTGATTCAGATCATATCCAATAAAGATGCACTTCTCAGCCTTAGGGTCTAGCTTACCTCTTATCTGAGAAGGAATGTGTATATATGCTACACATCCAAATATCTTGCAATGATCAAGTGAGGGTCTTTTCCCATGCCATGCTTCATAAGGGGTCATCCCATCAAGGGACTTAGATGGTAACCTGTTTATGAGGTAAGTGGCAGTAGAAACACTCTCTGCCCATAGGTAGTTAGGTAATTTCTTTTCATTTAACATTGACCTAGCTATTTCAACAATCAACCTATTTGTTCTCTCAGCTACCCCATTATGTTCAGGAGTATACCTTGTGGTGATTTCTCTCTTGATTCCTCTGTCCTGCAAGAATGCTTCAAAATCATTGGAGAAGTACTCACTTCCTCCATCTGACTTTAGCCTCTTTAGATTCTTCCCTGCCTGATTCTCAACAAGTGCAAGATACTTTTTAAAACAGTTGAACAATTCATCTTTGTGCTTCATAAAGTACAATACAATCCACCTGCTATAATCATCAATAAAAGATACATAGTACCTTGTTCATGAGATTGAGGGGTCTTTGCTTGGTCCCCATACATCTGTATGGAAAAGTTCTAGATAGTCCTCATGCATGTAGCCTTTTCTTGAGAAGGGTAACCTGTGAGACTTCCCAAACTGACAAGCACCACATTTATATATCATGTGTTGTTTGGAAACATTAGGTATTCCAAGCACACATTGGTCCCTGCATATTTGTTTCATGGTTCTTTCTCCTACATGCCCTAATCTTTTATGCCAAATCTCAAGCTCTGAAAGTGTTTGATCTTTGTAATTGTATAGTGCAATATTCTTTGTATCTCCTAGTTCAAAAGTGAAAAGTCTACCTGATTTTTCTCCTTTAGCTATTCTCTTGAACCCATGCCTTGGATCCTCCACAAATGCTCCAAATTGGTTGAATCTGACCTACAAGCCTTTTTCACAATCTGTCCAACACTCATCAAGTTTTTTGTAATGGTTGGTACATAGAACATTTCCAACTTTAACTAGTGAGTGCTTGGTATCATCACTTGTTTGTACTTGATGCTTACCTTTTGGTTCTTCAAGGTTAGAGAGTAGAGCTACATTGCCAGCCACATGATTTGAGCATCGTGAGTCAATGTAGAAGAGATGGTCATCATTTGTACCTGGTTTTGAGGTCATGTTCATAATCCGAAGAGAATCATATTGCTCTTCTGTATAGTTGTTGTAATCCTTTTTTGATTTGAATCCTCCTTGGTAGTTTCCATTATAGTTGTTGTTGTAGTTGTTATTGTAGTTGTTGTTGTATCGTTGATGATGGTTGAATCTGCCTCTTGATTGTGAGTATCCACCTCTTTGATATCCTCTTCCTCTCTGATTCTTATAGTTCCTGAAACACTCATCTGTAGTATGATTTGATAAACCAAAAATGTTCCATGGTGAGGAGTTATAGGATCTCCCCCTACCTTGCTTACCTCCTCTACCCCTTCCTCTTGATGATCTACCTCTCCCTGCATAGTTGGCTTGGGAGGTAATGCCTTCATCTTCTATCTTTTTGTTCTTCCCTTTATCTTTAGACTTACTTTTATCAGTGTATAGGGCAGAAGAGCTATTACCTTCTGATGAGTATCCATTCTTGTTGAGCTTGGCTTCATGAGTGAACGATTGTCCCATGAGAGTGGTAAGATATGGAAATGTCCATGTATAGGTCCATGGCAGTGGTGAAGCTTTCCCATTTGTCATCAGCTTTAATCCCATTGATCACTTGCCTTACTATCTACTCTTCTTCAA
Organism: Ceratopteris richardii; assembly: GCA_020310875.1. Classification (NCBI taxonomy): domain Eukaryota; kingdom Viridiplantae; phylum Streptophyta; class Polypodiopsida; order Polypodiales; family Pteridaceae; genus Ceratopteris; species Ceratopteris richardii. Next base: position 22,251,562 of record CM035428.1, read on the forward strand.
TCTCTTCTCCTATGCTTGCTAACTGATCTGCTACATCTTTAATCTTAGTCACAAACTCTGAAATAGCCTGCTTAGGTTGCTTCCTTAGTGTGGTGACTTCAATCCACAATTGGTTTTTTCTGGCCCTTGTGTTGTGTTGGAGTTAGACGTCTGCGGAAGCACGTGAACAGCACAAGGAAGAAGAAGAAGCTTGGAGCACAACACACAAGACTGAATGTATTACTAGAGAATGTACAAAGATAAGTAACCCATTAGGGCGATAGGCGTATGTACAAGCCGGGGGAAAAAAACCTCCTAAAGAGGGAAAAAAGTGCCCCGGCGGTCCTAGAGTGTTCACAAACATCACTACCTAAATATATCAACATGTTGGAAGAAAAGTAGGATGACAGAGTTTCCCAAGTCTCTTGGGATGTCTTATAGTTTCTAATATGTTGCAAAAGAAAATCAGAGATGGAGTTGAGTAAGTAAGACCTTTCTAATGCATCCTTGGCACACCATGTGTTGAGCTTCTCATGTTCTTCCTTTGTTGGTAGTCCTCTGGTTTTGAACAAGGGCAATTCCTCATCTCCTGAGATGTATCCATAAAGACTCCTTCCTTGTAGGCATGTCTTCATCCTTAGAGACCATGCCTGATAGTTGTTCCTATCCAATTTATCAATAAATGAAGGAAAACCATCTCCCATTTTACCTTAACTTGCTCTGTTACCATTGTTGGGAGTGATGGATGAATACTTCAGAAGGATGAGTAGGTACTACCAAATCCTGCTTTATACCAGCCCTTTGATGCTTCAGAGTTGATAAGTATACCTTTCTAGCTTTCCAATGACACCATAAACTTGCCTATGTACTTTGGAAATGATGTATGAAAAGGTTGAATCAAAACAGACAACCTTGAACTTCAAGTCTTCAAGAATACATTTTTTTTTTATTAGACACCTGCTATATCTTTTACTCAGTATGACCAGCACAGTAGGAATTGGAAAAATTCCTTTTAGGGCTATCTAAATATCTTAGTAAGCTAACTATTCCAAGTGATATCACTTAAAAAGATTAACTATGCTCAGAGAAATCAATTTAGCAAGTAAACCTTTACCCCTGATATTTTAGGACTATTGTAGACTTCGACCAGTGATCCCTTCAACGGACTTTTCTCTGAAATGGCTGAATAGAAATCCTTCAAATTTTCATACATGTAGATGACGTTATGCTGGTTCCAACAAGCTATAGATCTTTGAGTTTGGTGGAGAAATGAGTGAGATATGATCTCAACAAGTTGACAGACTTTCAGAGACTATGACAGTGTAGTCAGACATGAACAATGTAGATATATGTATTAATGAACACTTGTATACAATGCCATAGGCATGAAGATCATTGCCTAATGGTGTAGAGAGGTGTGGGCTATAGTGTAGACCTCACACACACTCAGAAATGATAATGAGGAGCTCAGAAAGTGACTTACTTTTTTGCGATCTTTTTCTTAGAGTTTATATAAGAATTCACTACCAATTTGAATTTGAATTCAAATTTAGGCTCTCTTGTAAAAACGGTGTTCCTCCATTATAGGAGATATTCCATCAATCAAAGCTAACGTTTCCACGAGTTCTGTTTGGTAGATGTATACAAAGATTCCAAGTCAAAATATAACTTTTTACAAAAGGATAAAGTGGTAATTAACCACTAGCATTGATTCCTATGCATCTTCATATGTGTATGGACTATAAGCCAAATGTGTAGGCTTGTGAATTGCACCAACATTTGTGAGCATAGTAAAAACCAAGATAAAACATAAGAGACTAAGGGATTGCAAGAAATTCCACTTTTAAAAAATCATGATTTCTCAATGCAAAACAATTATCTAAGGCAATTGGGTTATTTTTTTAGGCTCCAATTGGCCTCTTTGATATCCCTAGAGCTACAACATTGGGACATGTTTGGTAAAATTTGGGCCCATAAAAAATGCTCTCATTTGAACATGATTTCTATACTTTTGGGAATTTTTCGATGGGAATTGGTGACGTTTGAGCTTGTCTCTAAGGTCTTGATAGTGCCAAGGTTCATAAAACTACTTTATTAACTATTGGCAAAGAGAAAGCATAGGAAAATCCCATAAAGCCACGCAATGATACCTCTAATCCAATTGCAATAAGTGTTGGAGTTAGACGTCTACGGAAGCACACAAACAACACAAGGAAGAAGAAGAAGCTTGGAGCACAACACACAATACTGAATGTATTACTAGAGAATGTACAAAGATAAGTAGCCCATTAGAGCAATAGGCATATATACAAGCCGGGGGAAAAAAGCCTCCTAAAGAGGGAAAAAAGTGCCCCGGCGGTCCTAGTGCGTTCACACACATCACTACCTAAATATATCAACAAATGCCCCCTGGGAGTGCTTCGGTGAACAAGGAGCTGGCACTCATGTATAAGGAAGTGCCAAGCTATGTGGAAATCACTCCACAAAAGGAAGTAAGCCCAAAGCTTTGCAGAAAGCTTCAAACTTCTCCCTAGGCAGAGCCTTCGTGAAAAGGTCTGCTATGTTCTCCTGCGTGGGCACATATGCCAAAGCTGATCTCCCTAGTAGAGAACCTCTCCCTGACATAGTGGTAATGCACCTCAATGTTCTTAGTGCGAGCATGGAACACAGGGTTCCTCGCAACTGCCAATGTGCTTGGACTATCACTGAAGATGGTGGTGGCAGAAGACTGGCCAACACCCAAATCAGCCATGAGGCGTCTGAGCCACACACACTCAACAGTCGCTGTGAAAGCTGCCCTATACTCAGCCTCACAACTGGAAGTGGCCATAGTAGGCTTCTTCTTTCTCAACCAAGATATACATGAGCTACCAAGCATGAAGCAAAAACCACTAGTGGACACACGAGTGTCATAGCAACCAACCCAATCAGAGTCAGAAAAAGCATGGAAATCTGGCGGTAGTGATCCCCCCTTGGGATAAAACAAACCCAAGTAACCGAGTAACACTCAAGTAGCAAAAGATGCGCTTAACCGCCTTCCAATGCATGACTCCTGGGCAATGCATAAACCTGCTCATCTGTGAGACAACAAGCTGAATATCTGGCCGAGTAATGCATAAGTAAATCAAGCATCCAACAGCCTGCTGATAGAGAACAACATCAAATGCATCTCCGGCATCATGAAGACTCAATCGTAAACCTGTCTCCATAGGAGTGGCAATAGGCTTACAGTTATTTCAAGTCTTTATATAGACTCTAGAAGTGCTCCATGAATTCTACAAGTGGAGTTTGAATTCAAATGAAGGTGGAAATGGTTGTTCTAGGGAATCAATTCACTTTCCTACAATCTAGGAAAAGTGAAGATCTAGTTTAATCTACTTTTAGCTGATTGATTGATTGATCAAATGAAACCCAACCACCTCAAATTCGTGGAACTTGGACTCTCTCTTTCTACTTTTACATGTGTAAAGCTGAAGGCTTTTACAATGGTAAAAGATCCAGAAAAAATATTTTTTAAAAAAATACAATAAGTCAGCATAAGTAAAAGAACTCTCCAACGGATATTCCTTCAATGTAATCCAAGCAAACATTTTTTATGTAGATCAAATCCACCTCAAGCATAGTGTAAGCTTGATGTTCCAACACACCACACATAGCCTAAGTACATTATGTCATGTTTGTGACTAGGAATATTGCAGAGATTGATCTTTGGCATATAAGAATAGGGCATGTGAATATTCATAAGCTCAAGAACATGAGAAAATTTGGATTAATGAGAGGTTTACCAAACTTTCTTTGCCAATCCATGCATGTGTTTTGAGATGATTTCCAACTAGGTAAGCATGCTACACACTCTGTCAAGAGGGAGTACTAACAGATCAACAAAGGCCTTGGAGCTCATACAGCAGATGTTTGGGGGCCTAGCAAGGAGGCTTGCTTAGTATATCAAGGTAATATTTCATATTAATTGATGCATTCTCAAGAAAGTTATAGATCTATATCATTAAAGAGAAATTAGATGTGTTTTCCACGTTTCAAATGTTCAAGAATGAAGTTGCGAAGGAAACAAGTAAGCAAGTGAAAAAATTAAGGTCTGAAGGAGGAGGAGCATATTTCTTTATGGAATTTTAAAATTACTTGCAAGTTCATGGCAACAAAAGGCAGTTCACATGTGGCTACACCCCTCCACAGAATGGAGTGGGAGAAAGGAAGAATAAGCACATTGTGGAGATAGCTAGGTGCATTATAAATGAAGGTCATTTACCATTCTCTTATTGGGAAGAGATTGTAAATACATCAGCTTATCTTATGAACAGGGTTCCTACAAGTGGAGTGCATGATTTCATACCTTGTGAAGCTTATTATGGGAAGAAACCATGACTATAAGACTTGAAGGTGTTTGGATGTGTATGCTATGTGCACATACCACAAGAGGTAAGGACCAAACTTGAACTCAAATTTGAGAACTGTGTTTTTATTGGATATTCCATAGAACATAAATGATACAAGTGCTATAATCCTCTAACCTGAAAGAAAGTTGGAGAAGCTTGGAGAGGATTGGAAACTTGAGTTGTCAAGTGGTGAAGTTGGTCTAGCAAGCCAACATATGACCAACCCTACCTCTTTTAATATGTAGAGTAGAATTTATAGGCTTGTGGTTAGTGCCATAAAACCTGATAGGTACTTTGGAACATCAAGAAGAACAAGTTGATGCAAAACAGATAACTTGCACCTTGACTAGCTCACAAAAACCTCCTAAAAATGGATGGAAACTGTGACTTCAAACACTGAGAGCATCCTGTTAGATATGCTCAATACTCCACCCTCATGTGACCACAAATGATCCATGGTGCTCTAAGTTGTAAGGCCCCCATTATGAGGAGAAGCCATTATGAGAGCCCGGACATTTGTGGAACCCTAACTTCCAAGTTAGATGAGGTCTATGTGTGACCGTTGATGGTTATAGATGATCTTTGTGAGCCTAGCCGTCAGGTTAGGTAGGGCATAAACTTCCAGGCCATTGGGTTATCATTTAAGGTGAAAATAAAGGCCCTGTGGCGTCGCGCGGTTTCCCCATAGAACCTTAATGGGGGGAGTGCAGAGGGGGGCTTGCCCCCTTCTGCGGGGTCCGGGGCCGAGACGGTAGGACTTCTGGTCGTGGAGATATTGTCGGATCATATATTTTACCGACTAATTTGTATCTCCCGACTACGTTTATCTATACCGAACCGCCTTGTAAAGCTATATAAGCACAGCCCAGGTTGAGCTTTATATAGCATTGCGCACTAGTAAGCCCTTCATCTAGAGTCTGTCTAGATCGCCATCTAAGCTCCACAGTGGAGCGCACGGGTGGACAGCACCATCATTGTAACTGCATTATGCTTTGCAATCTGAGAATTTGAGTTCTCTACCTCTCAGTCTGCGTCTATCTTTGTCTGCGTTTTTCTCTCAACTCTGTCTACAGGTCTATTCCGCTGTGGTGTTATTTTCTTACACATCCAACATAGTAATAATTGGAAAACTTCCTCTTAAGGGAGTCTCCTACATAGGGTTTTCTTGCAAAAATGCATAAAAGACCTAATTTATAACAAGTATAAAAGGAACAATCACCTTAACACTGAACTGGTGTCATCCAGATCTTTTAAGGATGTGTAAAGAATGTCCCCAAGACTGAAAAACTTGAATTGCTATAAAAATAACGAACCAAATGAATCGAAACATTGTAGACATAAAATAGATAATTATAACTTTCCAATGCGTGCTTAAACACATGATTTGGAGCTCTATGAAGAGAGGCAAAATCTCGGCAAGTTGACTGAGTATGAGGAACAAGGGGCATAGAACAGAAATGGCACCAAGCAATGATCAAAGAGTATATGTATTGCTTCAAATCAACAATCTAATTAATGTAAAAATGTTTTGGAGTCTTTATATAGACATTTGAGGATATGACCACGCTTTTTCTTCATGGGTTTGAATTCAAAATTAGGGGATTTTGGTAGCTTACATTGATTGGAATCTTTTTCTATAATCTAGGAAAAGAGAAAATTGAAGTCATATCTAGCTTCTGATTGATTGATTGAGAATCATCCCCAACCACTTCTAACTTGTGGCTTTTATGTCTTTTACTCTTTCCTTTTGCAAAGGTAAATACTTGAACCTTAGAGAAGAAAGTGATCATATGTGATTAATGACTCAACAAAATAAATGAATGCAAATAAAACTCTTCAAGGAGTATATGTGGCATCATTCAAATTATGGATTTGTTGTAGAACATATCCTCCTCAAGCATAAATAAAGCTTGATGTTCCAATAGCTTCCCCTCAAGCTAAATTATGCTTGAATCTTCATTCTCTAATAAGTTGAATATTTTCCATAGCTTTGAATCTACAAAGCCTTATCCATAAGCTTCTCTCTTACAAAGTCGTAATCGACTTCTATGTGCTTTGTCCTTGCATGAAAAATTGGATTTGTAGTTAGATACATTGAACTTACATTATCTCCAAGTGAGTGAGGTTTGGAACTTACAAGTCCCAAATCTAAGTACAACTCCTTGATCCATATTGATTCTTGATTTGCAATAGTTAGACCTCTATATTCTGCTTCAATTGAAGATAAAGCAAATATTTGTTGCCTCTTGGAACTCCATGACATCAATTTCGAACCTGCAAATGCTAAGTATCTAGAGGTACTTCTTCTATCATCCTTTACTCCTGCCCAGTCTACATCTGAATAGATTTTTATATATAAATGTGAAGAGTAAGGATAGTAGATACCTTCATTAAGTGTCCCTTTGAGGTACTAGAGTACTCTCTTTGTAGCATTCATATGCGGTCTTTTAGGTGAGTGCATGAACTAACTAAGAATTTCCACACAATATGATATGTCTAGTCTTGTGTGAGTAGCATATATCAAGCTCCCAACTAAGCTTTGATACTCTTTAGGATCATCAATATGCTCACCTTCATAAACACTTAGTTTATGGTTCAATTCCAAAGGTGTACCTACAAACTTTGTGTTCTCCATTCTAAACTTGCGAAGTAGGTCTATAATGTATCTTCTTTGAGTAAGATACATCCCTTTATCTATATAAATGACATGCATACCTAGGAAATATGTGAACTCACCTAAGTCACTGATTTTGAACTCCTCTTGCATGTGTCTCTTCATCTTTCTAATACCATTCAGATCATCACTTTTCACAATAATATCACCTACATATTCACATAGGTAGATAACCTCATTGTGATCACTTTTGATGAATAAAGAAGGATCTGAGTTTCTATGTTTGAATCTTGATCTTGAATCTTGATCTTGAATCTTGATCTTGAAGGTATGAAACCAACCTGTATTTCCAAGCTCTAAGAGCTTGTTTCAATCCACACAATGCTTTCTTAAGTCTGCAAACATAACATGTATGATTAGGGTTTTGAAAACCTAGTGGTCATCACATGTATAGCTCTTCACTTATCCAACCATTTAAGAATGCGTTTTTCACATCAAGTTGGAGGATTCTCTAATTTCTTGCAGCAGCCCCACGTATCAATGTTCTCATTGTAGTCATCTTTGCAATTGGTGAGAATGTTTTTTCCTCATAGTCTATACCATGAGTTTATGAGCATCCTTTGGCAACTAATCTTGCCTTGTACCTACAAACTCATCCATTTGAGATTCTTTTAACTTTATATACCCATTTGCAACCAATTACCTTTTGATTGGGTGACAGTGAAACCAAATCCCAAGTTTTCATCTCCTTCAATGCATCTATTTCTTCTTTCATGGCCCTCTCCTAATGAGGTTTCCCTTTGCCTCTTCATAGGTTGAGGGTTCCTCTGAAATCCATTCCTTTGCCAAGTAGAGTGAATGCTATGTAACAAAAATCATATCCATACCTTTTTGGTTGTCGTTTCTCCCTTGTTGACCTTCTAGGTGCTTGCTTGGAGCATTCTCCATACTCTTGCATCTTTGCTTTGCCTATTGACTTGCATAACTTGTAATCCTTTTCCTTTTCATCTTTGTCATCATTTGTATCCCTTCTTGGATCGTGGACCAATGTATCATGCTTGCTTCCTAATTGATGAGAATTAGAATCAAGATCCTATGGTAGAGTTACCTTTTGTTTATCTTCATCATACCAAGGCATGTCTTGTTCAAACACAACATCCGTACTTGTAGTGAATTGCTTGGTTGAAGGATTGTAGAACTTGTAACCCATCTGAATTGAATTACACCCAATAAACACTGCCTTTGTTGCCCTTTCATCTAGCTTACCTCTTATTTGTGATGTTATATGAACATAAGCTAAACAAACAAACACCTTGCAATGTCAAAGACTTTTCTTACCATGTTTCATAAGTAGTCATATCTCGAAGTGATTTCGATGGTAGTCCATTGAAAAGGTACACAATAGTTAAAATAGCCTCTTCCCATAGACAATGTGGCAACGTCTTCTCTTCAAGCATTGTTCGGGTTTAGCTCCATAACTTCAGGAGATTCCTTATTCTCTTGGCTTTTACATTTGTCCATAGTAAATACAACCAAATTGACAAGCAAGTATTCATATGCGGTTCTTCATGTGAGATAATGAGATAATGTGTAGTGTAGAATAATTATCCAAGCACTTAGGCTTGTTAATTTCTTCAACAACTCCCCCTCAAGCCTAAGATTCTTGAGTTTTCAATGTAAAAGGAGATGGCAGATAGATTCCACAAATGAAGTGGCGCTGCAAAAGCATGCTTCACACCAGCCAAGAACAAGTTGTGGAGAGTATAGTAGACCCCTTGAGCTTCCGAAGTGTCATAAATAATGACCTATGTGCTTTGGAGCATGATCCACTAATCAATGGATCAAAATAGATGAGTAGAAACTTGAACTATGAGCTACGAGTTGCTATTTTGGTCTCTACACATGTTCAATAAAATGAATAGTCCTCTCAGCCTTCTAGCAATTGAGTAGATTACTTTTGGGAGTATCTACTTAACTTACATAGCTACCAATAATTAGTTATTCCAATAAAAATAATCAATTTTACACTGAGATTGATGCTTAGCAAGTTGGAAGACTAGCTGGACATTTTTGGGTTGCTACAATATGCAGACAAGTGAGTAGAGATGTGAAGATATCTCAAGATTGAGAAAATAAATGATAATGAAACTTTTTAGCTATGAAATAGACTATATGGGAATCTATAGCATTTTAAATCATGTCAAATGATTAGTTATGCACTGATAACCAACTCTGAGAAGATCACTGTTTTGAGATGAACTTGATAGAGATAAAGAAGTAAGTAATCAATGTATATGTATTAAATCCCATAGAAATACAATGAAATTAGCAATGTATAATTGCACAATGTGAGTGTCGTGAAGTGGCTATAGAATGAGCTCACTAATCACACAAATCCCTCTCAATTGATCTCCAAATCAGGCTCATTTCCATGCGAGATTTTGATCCATTTTTATAGCTAGAGTTGGAGCCAACTTTTAAATTCAAACTCAAGCTCTCACCATAAAGTGAGTCCTAAACTTTAGGAGTTACTTTCTCATCAATCAACTACCAAGAATTTGAGATTTGATTCCTCCTAACTCCACATGGGGTTAGTGCAATTAACATATGCACTTTAACAAGGATAAAAGTAATTGACGTTTACAAGGGAGTAGTCATATGTGACTATATGAAATAAATAATAATTCTCCAAGTATGTAGGCTTGGGCTCATTTTGCACGAGTAGCTCCCCCTCAAGGCTAACATGTTTGGTCTTCATTTATCTTTAATTTCGTGCAATCCAATCATCATCTTGAACTTGTTCATCATAGTTCCATCCAAAGATTTTGTGAGCATATCTGCACATTGCAAATTTTTTGATACATACGACAATTGAATGTCCTTGCTATGTAGCTTCTCTCTTACATAATGATAGTGCACTTCAATGTGGTTAGTCCTTGCATGATACATAGGATTAGTGTCATGAGGAAGGAGATAAGGAAGAGAGCTCACACACACACTCTCACTCTCAAGAAGAAGCACACACATAGATTGAGGCAAGGAAGAATGATCTTCTTCTTCTTCTTCTATTACATAAAAAAGAATGTACAAGAATGACCTAAAAACAAGAATACAACCAGTGCAATATAAAAAGATCAATACATAAGGAAAATCCTAATGTCCGTGAATGAGTGAGCTGGCAAGGAACAAATGTGCCATCACTCTCGGTAGATAAATCTAACAAAGCTCAATGAAGTATCCCTAACATATACCGGCGTGACCACTATACATGTCAGAGAAACGGAAAACTGGTACGTGTCATCTTGGATCATCACATGTTGAGCTTGATATCTCAACACTCCTCCTCAAGCTCAATGCCATATCCTGTAATCCAAGCATCTCCCGAAACTTCTTCAACTTCTCAACTCTAAGTGCTTTGGTGAAAATATCAGCAACATGCTCATCTATTCTCACATAAACAAGATCAATATCACCTACTAATACCTTCTCTCTGATGAAGTGATAATGTACCTTGATATGCTTTGTCTATCATGGAAAACAGGGTTTCGTGCTAACTGTATGCTGCTAAGATTATCACAATAGATAGTGATAGGCTTTTGCACATCCACACCTAAATCTGCAAGTAACATCTCTAGTTATGATGCCTCACATGCTGCCATTGCAGCACCTCTATACTCAGCCTCTGTACTCGACAAAGCAACAGTGGGTTGCTTCTTGTTGCTCCATTTAACAGCTGCACTCCCAAGTGAGAATAGAAAACCACTAGTAGATCTTCTATCTGGAATGCTACCATCCCAATCTGCATCGGTGTATCCATAAACTTGCAAATCTACACTAGCCACATAAAACCATGCATAATCCAAAGTAGCACTCACATAACGTAGAGTGCGCCTTAGAGCATCCAAATATGGCTTCCTGGGAACCTGCATAAACTGACTTTCAAGTTCAATAGTATAACTTAGATAAGGCCTTGTAATTGTGAGATATATAAGACTTCCCACAATTTTCCTGTACATAGTAGCATTTTCCAATGCTTCACTTGATGTAGTATCCAACTTCAAATTCTGATCTAATGGCATAGAAATTGTCTTACAATCAGCCATACCATACTTTTGCAGCATATTCAGGGCATATTGCCTTTGTGACATCCATATACGTGTTTTTGTATGTATAAACTCAATGCCCAAGAAATAGTGCAACACACCAAGATCTTTCATGTCAAATTCCTTCATAAGAAGTTGCTTTATCTCTTTGATGCTTCCTTCATTATCACCACCTACAATAAGGTCATCAACATAAATAGCCACAATAGTGATGCCATCATCACCCTTCCTTGCATACATTGATTGTTCTGCATCTAACATAGAAAACCCAATGCTAGCTAAGTAATCAGCAATCCTTGCATGCCATGCACGAGGGGCTTGCTTTAGCCTATACAAAGCCTTTTGCAACTTGCAAACATATTCTGGATGCTTTGAATCTTCATATCCTTGTGGCTGGTCCATATATACTTTTTCTTGTAACTCACCATGTAGGAAAGCATTCTTCACATCCATCTGATGCAAAGTCCATCATTTTGTTGTAGCTAATGCAACAAGTGTTTTGACAGTAGACATTTTAGCTACAGGGCTGAATGTTTCATCATAATCAATGCCATATGTCTGTGCATATCCTTTAGCTACCAATCATTGCTACCATCAGCATTATGCTTTACCTTGTAAAACCATTTGCAGCCTATGGCTTTCTTTCCTTGCAACAATGGAACCAGCTTCCATGTATCATTCCCATAAAGTACAGTCATCTCGTCATCCATAGCTTTTTCCCAATCTGCATTTCCAATTGCATCTTCAAAGCAAGACGGCTCAGCATCTTGTATTACCTTTGTCATGTAGGCACAATGACGAGCCATGTAACTTTTATATGTCAATCATTGCACTGAATTCTGCATCCTCCCAGATCTTCTTGGTCCCGCGTCACTTCTCCTTGTATCATCTGCATGTGCCCTTCTTACTCCTGGAGTCTTCATAGAGGGCAATCCAAGTTCCTCATCAAGATTCTTTTCTGAATTGCATGAATCTCCATCAACGTCTTCAAAACCTGCACATGTTTTATGACCAACAGAAAGCTTTTCTTTACCTTTCTTGGATGTATTTGATGAATTTTCTAGACTAAAATTTCCATGTAATCTTCCACTCCATGGATTTGAGTTGGAACTGTTGCTTGGTGATGCATCTGGTCCACTCAAAACCTCAGATTTTGCACTTGATTTTTCAGCATTTTCTTTGTCATTTGGTTCAAGACTCAGTCCTCCTTTGGCATTTGCATAGAAGCTTGACATTTCATCAAATATCACATCTCTGCTCCCCTTCACCTGTCGTGTGAGTGGATTATAACATTTATATTCCTTTTGCTCAAGGGAGTATCCAATGAAGACGCACTTTTTTGCTTTTGGATCAAGCTTCATCCTCAATTCATCTGGGACATGTACATATGCAATACAGCCAAAAACTTTCAGATGTGATAAGTTTGGCTTTTTACCTATAAACTTCTCTTATAATGTAACTTGATGTACAGTAGCAGTCGGAGTTCTGTTCATAATGTATACAGCAATATGGACAGCTGTTGGGTTATAGGGTATGCACACACCCACAATTGTGCATAGAAACCCTCCCTAGACCAAAACAATCTCTCTTTTTGTATCTACTTAGGATTTCACATAAAAACCCTCCCTTAGACACTTTTTAATATTTCTCTTAAAGTAAAGCTTTGGAGCCTTGTAAATGCTCCCACTTTTGAAAGAGTCTAGAAATCCCCACGCGCACGTATTATACATTCGCATGAGATTTGGTTGTTAGAGGAAATTTGAAAAGATCCTTTTTGAGATATGTTAGTTAGGCATGTGCTCCTTTTTGACTAGTCAAAAGGAGCACATGGGGAATTGTACCAAGCCTATAAATAGAGGCTATTTCTTGTAAAGAGGGGGTCCCTTGGCCATGGCCTTGGCCTCCATGCTAATGGAATGAAGGATCATTTGGCTTCCACATTTCTCCTTGTGTGCTAGGCGTTAATCCATGTGTGTGGGTTTGGCATTTGGGGTTGTCTTGTGTGTGAGCATTGCCCTCCCTTGTTCCTTTTGACGTTGGCCATGGTGCCATTGTTCATGGACGTGGGTGTGTGTGCATTGTTTGCACTTCTTGCAACTCCTCTTGGAAGAGCCTCTCACTTCCATGTGAGGCGGTTAGGGTGTGTTGTTCCCCTTTTCTCAACATTTTGGCACCGTTGATGGGGACGTCGGCCTTTAGGCATTGGGTTTTTTCAAGCTTGCCGTGCCTACACTTTGTGGATGCACCACACACTTGGATTGAGTTGTGGATCCGTGTGGCCTTTGGTTGGCCTAGGGTACCTCTCTTCTTTTAATTTTTGAGTAGTTTAGATCTTTATTTTTGTTTGTTGCACAAAAACATCCCCTAACCCCTTGTCTCTCTTTCTCTCTCACATTTACACCTCCACTTCACATCCACCTTTGGCATCACCATCCACCTCTCTCATCTCTCTTTAAGTGATTGCCTTGGAAAGAGGGGAGGGTCGTACTCTCTGTTCCCCCTCTTTCTTCATTTCGAAGCGTCGGCAAACCAATCTTTTGGCAAGAAATGTGATCGCCCGCCTGCTAGGACCTTCCCGAACAATTTCCAGGGATGAGCTTCCCATGGCTCCCCCTTTATGCAGATTTAGAACTCTGATCCCCATCTATTTGGGTGCGCCAAGGGTCGGGTCCGAGCTTCCCTTGTAATTCTTCTACGAAGCAGATGCGCGCTCCATTCGTTTTCCCTTTATGGCCTGCTATGGGAGCGAATACTATGTTGCTCCTTAGTGATTTGGAACGTGCTCAAAGCCTCCTTCAGAGGACTCTACTATGATGGCCGCTCTGTCTTTCACGCTGGATAGCCCATTGCAGATGAAACAGGAAAAGAAAACTCGATGCAGAACTATTACTTTAGAGGAAGTGTGAGAGCATTTTTGGAAGCTATTTGCTTGTGCCCAGCCGAAGGCCAAAGAAGGTCACGCACGAAGGTTTTCCTGTTGTTGATGGCATACGGAGGCTTAGGAGTCGAGCTTTAAGAACTTCCATCAAGAGATATGTTGCCGCATATAGGATCTACGGTTTGGAGTTGAATGAGGGCCATCTCCTACTATTATTGGTGAAAACATTGCTCTTTCAGGTCCGATGACTGCCACATGTTGCGATTGTTTATGCTCGATCAACCAAGTGTATGTGCAAGAGCTCCTGGGACAAATTTGGTCCTCCTCGACACTCTATGGGGCAGCAGTATCCCTCCAGACAAGAGGCCGAGCTCTAGGCCATGTTCTTGATGTGCTTCCCTCTGTTTTACGGCTGTCGGATTGGGCATGATGAAGAAGCTACAAGCTACATCTGTGCTTGTTATTTTTGGATCCTGTGGTGTTGTGGTCTACTCCGCCCAGATGGAAACTACTACTTCTTGCTCTCTATTCAAATCGTGACTAGGTGAGGCTGAGATGGTGGATTTCCCATTCAGTGTGTGGTCAAGTAAGCATGAATACTACCTGTCCTCAGTTTGAAGGTTGAGATCTACATGCAGTGATCAGGAGTTGATGCACTCCTTGTTCTCCTCTGTCCTAGGATTAAGTTGTGATGTCTCTAGCTCTCCTATGTATGCAAACAGATATGGTAGCTCATCATGAGTTACAAACTAAAACGTTGTCCCAACTCTCCCAGCTCTAGCTGCACTCTCTACTCTATGCACAAAAGGTTTGGGGCTTTGAGGGGAAATCATAGTTCACAACATTGTCTAGCAATTGTATATCGATTCCATGGGGAGCAACATCGAGGAGTAAAAGATTCAGGGTTTCCCTTGCTCGAAACTTTGCAAGATGAATCTTTCTAGCTGTTTGATCCATTTCCCCATATACTAGAGACAATTCAAGGCCCTCTTTTTCGCATAAGCCCTTGCAAAAATTCGACATGATGCTCTGTTGAGACAAAGATCAAGGTCTGCTTATCTGAACTTATCTGTTCTCTCAACATGTATATAAGAGCTGCAGGTTTCTCTTCATGCCGTAGAGTAAAAAAGGCCAATTTCAAATCAAGACTAATCTTTGTATCAATATCAAGGCGAACAACTTGAGGATCACGAAGACCTGCTTTATCTACAACCAATCGAGGTAAAGTTGTACTACAAAGAAGTGTTTGCACATCTACCACTGTAGAAGACATTATGGGACAATAAGGTACAAACTATGCAAGACTGATGCAAGACTAGAAGCTTTGCACTACCCCTCTTTTGTATCTTTCAGAGCTATACACGCTATCAAGACTATTGGGCCTTCGGCAATTGATCTCGATGACAAGCTTTGCACTATCCTCATTGACAATATTAACTGAGCTGTATAGATAGAGATTTCAGGGCAGATTTAGAAATCCAGGGCTAACATCATGACCATAATGCTGACATTCTGAAGACATTCTAGACTCTATGTCCTATCAAGGATGGTACATGCACACAGTTCATTTGAATTTTTTCATCTTCACTTTGAAGTAATGCTTGCACTATCCCCTACCACCCTTGTGCTGAAACTCTCTAGAAGATTACACCATGTGATCTTCTCTCGTCCATGGCAAAGTTTTGGTTCTCTGGGCTTGGTTGTCCAACACTTCTTCTTATTGCTGCACTCTTTCACAAGGAGGCGATATGGGGTATAAGTGCTCAGACAATGAGCAAATATCTTGGTTCTAATGAGCAGAAGTTGAGGTTTGTTGTTGTGTTTATACATCCTTCCCATTCTCTGGTGAACAAGGCTGCTCTCCACATTACTACCAAGAAGGGTTCTGTCGATTTCCATAGCTCTGAGTAGACAAGTTTGCAAACCTCAAGGTTGTACACTGCAAGGTGCTGTTCCTGCTTGTCACTCCGGGTTGCTGGATGCAACACCTATGAGGCCACCACTTGAACATATGGATATGTGAAAAGGATGTCTACCCTTGCTAACTCCTGAAGCCTGAGAGGTTATAACAGTGTTATGTTGTTGGAACAATGGTATTGCAGCTGGGGACCAAACGTTCACACTCATTTGCAGATGTGACTCAAAAGGAAAGATTGTCTGGTCCTCTTTTGATCCATAAAAATATGATTTCCTCTTTTCGAAATTTGTGTTTGACATAGAGTTGATGTAATCTTTTAAAATGAGACATGTGGCAGTAACTGATTCTTCCCCATGACCTGCAAGACTTGCTGGGAGGAATGATCACAATGCAATGGCTTTATGGCCAAGTAATAACTACTCCATGCTGAGTATAGGATGTTCTCTGATTTGAATGATAGGATGCTTGGTGTGCAGGTTTGAAGGAGGTTGAGGATGGCTATTTGCCATTGTTTGAGGAAAGGATTGTGTAACTGTTCGGACTCGTGTGTCCACCACTCTTGCAATCACTATGTGCCTCTGATCTGATGGAATATGGCTGCAAGGATCAGAATCCATTATAGGTTTCAAGACACTACAATTTCTTTTGACAACTGGTGCCTGCCTCTACAAGATTTTTTATACCCATGGTGTTGATTGCTATTGCTAGGATGAGTACTCTTGATTGTTGTCTTGTGTGACTATCCTATTCTATGACAATGTCAACTTCCCCAAACGTTGTGAATCCTTGCCCATGACTTTGGCTACTCAGAGGTGAGAAATAGCTCATGGTTGTTGCAGATATGTTTACAGCAAGGATTTCAAGTAGGCAGGTCATCAGAATGCACCATGTTCTGAGTCCTGCAGTTACTTCCCACCAGCAGGCTGGGGTTGATTCTGCCAAGCCACTGCCACTCCAAAGGACACCACTCCCAAAGGAGATTTTAATCTACGGCAGATGCAGTTCTCAGGTATGAGACATGCTTGCTAAAAGTAGAAAAGTGCTGGCATGGATGAACTTGCCCCAAACCTATGCAAAAGGCAAGTGGCGAAGCATTGTCTGTTGAATGCTTGGTTGCTGCTACGGATTCAGGCACCAAAAAATTCTCCCTGATGCTCCATGTGTGCGAAAGTGCCAAGATGACAAGTATCTAGGCTAAAAATTTGCAGGACTTATGTGTCACCTGCTCGAAGCAGATTGTTGTACGGATAAATGATTGTTGTCATGGAATCAAAACCTGCAAAGATGCATGGCAGATGAAGATGCCAGTTGGTGAACCATTTTTCATGGTTATTTACCCTAAGGGATGGGTTGTAGATTATGTTGCTATCGGTAAAGCAGGATCAACAAGAGAACCAGGGATGATATTGAAAACTGGTGCACATCTCAGACTTTAGCAGGCATGGTGCTTCAAGGGGCATCCAAGTCCTTGGTGCAACCCAAATTCTATTGGATTTTTGTTGTTCCCTAACCAACCATGATGATCATCTGCTGCTTATAGGGGCATAAATTGTGTTTCCTGAGCATTGATTGAAGCTACTCTATGTATGAAAGATTGTGCTCAATCGTCAAAGTTGGGGCTTCGTCACCTGGACACTATTTTTTGGGTGCATGAAGCCCTCTCTTACACGCCTCTACTGATTCCATGACTCCATTACAGTAGTGTGAAAACTAAGGTGGCTCTTGGCTTTTGGGCTTGCTGTTATCAATCTGTATGTAGTAGGGAAGTTTGATGATTAATGATTGGCTTGATGGACGGTACCAAACCTGTGTGCAACTTCCATGACAGTACAATGCATGAGTTTGCTCACGGTCTGCAGTTCGAAATTGGACTTGGGCGATACTAAACACTTTGTCTGGGATATGTGACTGCCCTAATTTTTGGGCTTGTGTCCACTTTCACAGCCATCTGGTGAAAGGCTTGGGTCGGTTTTGATGCTAGGACTGTTATATGTGCTTCTTTTTTCAAGCTACTATGGATGTTATGAAGTTTGGTTGGTCTTCCGGCTATTATGGCACGACTGTCTAGTTGAGATCACCTCCACTGCTCTGACAGTCCTTTACACATTAAAGGGTTGCTTTTGTTCCTTTTAGACATGGTTGCATGAATTCATTGAAGATTTTAAAGATGCTACAGTGGCAATTGGTTCCTTTCTTGCTCTGTCTTGTTTTTGCATCTGTCCATGGAGATGTTGGACTTGAGTGTGTCAGGACTTGATCAGGACTGCTGCATAGTTGGCAACAGAGGCCGCTATTTACAGGGTTGAACCGACTGCCCCATGGGGATTGTGTTCAGCTCTGAAGACTGAATTGAAGGATGGACTGATGACTGGCAGCCTCGAAGATTGAAGATTTGCAGCTTGAAGTAAAGACTGAAGACTAGCCGCCTGAAGCCTTGCAGAGTGAAGACTTGTAGATTTTGAAGACTTGCAGATTTCCAGATTTGAAGGATTCCAGTGTGGAACAATTACCGTTATGTATGATCCTCATTTTAGCTTTGTCGGGGACGACAAAGTCTAGGGGGGAGAGTGTTGGGTTGTAGGGTATGCACACACCCACAATTGTGCATAGGAACCCTCCCTAGACCAAAACAATCTCTCTTTCTGTATCTACTTAGGATTTCACATAACAACCCTCCCTTAGACACTTTTTAATATTTCTCTTAAAGTAAAGCTTTGGAGCCTTGTAAATGCTCCCACTTTTGAAAGAGTCTAGAAATCCCCACGCGCACGTAGTATACATTCGCATGAGATTTGGTTGTTAGAGGAAATTTGAAAAGATCCTTTTTGAGATATGTTAGTTAGGCATGTGCTCCTTTTTGACTAGTCAAAAGGAGCACATGGAGAATTGTACCAAGCCTATAAATAGAGGCTATTTCTTGCAAAGAGGGGGTCCCTTGGCCATGGCCTTGGCCTCCATTCTAATGGAATGAAGGATCATTTGGCTTCCACATTTCTCCTTGTGTGCTAGGCGTTGATCCATGTGTGTGGGTTTGGCATTTGGGGTTGTCTTGTGTGTGAGCATTGCCCTCCCTTGTTCCTTTTGACGTTGGCCATGGTGCCATTGTTCATGGGCGTGGGTGTGTGTGCGTTGTTTGCACTTCTTGCAACTCCTCTTGGAAGAGCCTCTCACTTCCATGTGAGGCGGTTAGGGTCTGTTGTTCCCCTTTTCTCAAAACCAGCTTCTTCCCAATAACAATGAGGCATATTCTTCTAAGCCATCAAGGCTCTTGCTATTTTTGCAATATGTCTATTTTTGCGTTCAACAACGCCATTCTGTTGTGGTGTGTACCTGCATGAAAATTGATGCCGAATTCCATGATTTTTTAGGAAACTACTGAACTCATTTGACATGTATTCACCTCCTCCATCAGATCTTAGTGTCTGAATGTACTTCCTTGTCTGCTTTTGCACCATAGCTTTAAAATTCTTGAAGTGAGTGAACACCTCGCTCTTCTCTTTCATGAAATATACCCATACTTTGCATATATGGCCATCAATGAAAGTAACATAAAACCTACAACCGCCCATAGATGTGGTCTCTACAGGACCCCAAATATCTGTATGTACTACTTCTAATACATTCTCACTAACATGCTTGTCATGTGGAAATGATGCTCTTGACTGTTTACCAAATTGACATGTTGCACATACCTTTTGCATTTCTGCAACTTTGAAATTTGGTAGTGAATGGAGGATCTCTTTTGACTGCATCAATTTCAGCCTTTGCAAGTTTGCATGTCCAATCCGTTTGTGCCACATCTCTATATCTGCAATAACTACTGCACCTTTTGCAAACATGGCTGCATTCATTTCAGGAATCTTCCCATTTAAGGTGAACATCCTACCCACTTTGTTTCCTTTGGCAACCAATCGTCCATCCTGCTTGTACTTTTCTACATATAATCCATCAGCATTGAACCTGACTTGTAATCCCTGGTCAACCATTTGTCCAATAGAAACCAGATTCTTTGTTATACTTGGAACATGCAGCACGTCAGCAAGATGTTTTACCTTCCCGTCCTCCATAGACAATGCTATGTTTCCTATATGCTCAATAGGATGTTGTATCATCACCTATTTCAACATATCTAGGAACCGGCATTTTCTACAAAGTACTAAACCATTCCGCGTGACTGTTCATGTGATTTGAAGCACCTGAATCAAAATACTAGACATTATCATTTGATTTGGAAACACCAGCAGACATCGTACTCATCATGTGATGTTGAACCATGAACAGCTTCTCAAAATCATCTGCACTTGTGGATGCATAGTTATTCTGCTGCCTTTTGTTGTTTTGATTCTTCAACCTGCAATCACGTTCAAAGTGTCCAGGTTTACCACAATTCAAACATCCTTTACTATCATTACCTAATTCATTTCTTTGGAAATTTCTGTGACCTCTTTGGCTCCCCCTACCTCGAAAATGTCCTCTTCATCCTCCATGATTTTGTTCTTGAACTTGTTCTTGGTTATTGTTTCCTCTTCCACTTCTGAAACCTCTAGCTCTACCTCTTCCCCTGCCATAGTAGAATACCTGCTCAGAACTAGATTTTCCTTGGGAGTTTGAATCCTCACCAAGATTTTTTTCTTCAAGAATTAGCATAGATACCAGATCTGCAAAATTCAGAATATTTTCCCTGGTCTGTATAGAAGTTCTAAACTGCTTATATGCAGCCCCCAAACCACGAAGACACACTTCCACCTTATCATCATCATCTACATTTACGCCAATAGATGCAAGTGACTCACATATGCTTTTGATTTTCAAGGACTACACTTACCGACATGATCTTCTTCTCCAATGTATGCAACTCGTTCTTGAGTTACAATTTCCGTGCCTTTGTATTGGTCTCATACAATGTGACCAAACTGTTCCAAGCTTCTTTTGGAGTCTTGGCATCCTATATGTGTCCAATCATGGTATCCTGTATGCTAACAGATAGCCAGTACATTACCTTTTGTGCTCCTTGATTCCATTCCTCATATGCTCTAACTTGATCTGCATTTCGATTCCTTTCTGGTAACTATGCAGCATTTTCATTCTCTCCTTCGATGTAATTCTAGTAGCCTTTTCCCATTAGGAAATTCATCATTCTGAATCTCCAAGCATGGAAGTTGTTCTTGTCTAGCTTATTGCTCATAAGCTGACTCATTCCATCTGCATTTGCCACTTTTGCAGCAACTCACAACATTGCAAAACACTACAAGTAGCACTTCTGCTTGAACATTGTCTCACTAAGACGTGATAGTTCGATAACACAGTTTTTGTGTATCAACAGTACATAGAATCGCTTGAAATTGTGGATTTAGAATATATGAGTGTTGTCGAACACAACACAAGTTATAGTTTCTAAAACTGACCTGGTTTTCCTGTGGGCCCCACCTTGCAGGCTCGAAACAGAGGTTGAGATGGCTCGTTTTCTCCACATCTTGTTGCATACTCTTCACCGTCGCCTTCTCCACGAGCTCTCTACAGCCACGCTGGCTCTGATACCATGTCACAAGGAAGGATATAAGGAAGAGAGCTCACACACACACTCTCACTCTCAAGGAGAATCACACACACAGATTGAGACAAGGAAGAATGATCTTCTTCTTCTTCTTCTATTACATAAAAAAGAATGTACAAGAATGACCTAAAAACAAGAATACAACCAGTGCAATATGTAAAGATCAGTACATAAGGAAAAATGTAATGTCCGCAAATGAGAGAGCTGGCAAGGAACAAATGTGCCATCACTCTCGATAGATAAATTTAATAAAGCTCAATGAAGTATCCCTAACATATACCGACGTGACCACTATACATGCCAGAGAAACGAAAAACTGGTACGTGTCATCTTGGATCATCACATGTTGAGCTTGATATTTCAACAATTAGTAGCCAAATGAAGTGAACTAGTGTTATCTCCAAAGATCATTGGAGTATAAGAATGTTATCCCAAATCTATGTAAAGTAGCTTGAGCCACATAGCCTCTTGTGTTGCATTTGCTAAGTCTTATATTCTGCTTCTCTAGATGACAATGCTAATGTTGGTTGTTTCTTTGATGACCATGATATTAGCTTTGAACTTGCAAAATATAAGAAGCCAGAAGCGCTCCTCCTATCATCTTTTGAGCCAACCCAATCCGCATCAAGAATACATCTTGATATCCAAATAAGAAGTGAATGGATAAAACTACCCTTCATTTACTGTACCCTTTAGATACTTTAAGATCCTCTTGGCAGCTTCCATGTGAGGTTTTCTTGGTGTATGCATAAATTGACTTAATGTACTTACTCCATAACATATGTCCACTCTTGTTAGGGTTGCATAATTAAGACTCTCAACAAGCCTTTGATAAACTGTAATGCCTTCAAGTAGTTATCCCTCATTAGAGCTAAGCTTGTGATTGAGTTCCATGGGTGTACCTGCACTTTTAGTGTTCTCCATCTTAAATTTGACTAGCATATGAAGAATGTACTTCCTCTGAGTAATAAACATTCCACAACCTCAATATACAAGTTATAATCCAAGAAAATATGTTAACAAACCAAGATCACTAATTCTAAATTCTTCCATCATTTGAGCTTTAATTTTCTTGATGCCATTGGCATCATTCCCTGTAATGTTATGTCATCCACATAAACACATAAGTAAATAACTTCTGAGTTAATCTTCTTTATGAACAAAGAAGAATCTGCTTTGCTAGCAATAAATCCTTGATCCTGCAAATATGTGGCAAGCCTATGGTTCCAAGCTCTAGGAGCTTGCTTTAAACCATAGAGTGCTTTCCTTGGCTTGCATACATAATCTCGTTTGTTCTTGTCTTCATACCGTCGTGGTTGAGCCATGTAAACTTGTTCTGAGATCCATCCATTTAGGAATGCATTTTTAACATCTAACTGATACAAGTTTGAATTCTTTGAAGCAACAATACTTACTAAAACCCTGATTGTTGGCATCTTAGCCACAGGTGAAAAAGTTTCCTCATAATCCACTCCATGGATTTGAGCAAACCCTTTTGCTACTAGCCTTGCTTTATACTTGTTGACGGAACCATCTGATTTTTTCTTTATTTTGTAAATCCACCTGGACCCCTATTACCTTCATGCTTGGTTTCTTGGGAACCAAATCCAAGGTGTTCTCTCGAAGTGTTTCAAATTCTTTCTGCATAGCTTCTCTCCATTCTTTCTTCTTATTGGCTTCTTCAAATGAAGAAGGCTCTTCTGACATAAAATCTTTAATCATGTATTGTAGCTCAGTGATGAGTAGCACCTCCTTTAATGTCAATCCGGGAAGACGTGAGGATGGTATGAAGACCTCGAGCAAGTGATGGCACAAGTGCGTGAGTGAGAAGCACACAAGCATGCACACACATACACACACACGCGCACGCACGGCAAGACAAAGAGGGAGAATCAATGGAGTTCTTAGATTACTTTCAAAATTCTCTTACAAGTTCGTTTCAATTACAATCTACCTCAAAAATGAGCTCTCTAGCTCTTTTTATAGTTTTTGACTAGGTTTTGGCCCTGTCCAGACCTAGTGTCCGGCCTAGTTAAAAATTAGGTTCCAAGGCCAATTTGAGGGCTTAAACGGAGTCTAAAAATTATGAAAATTGATATGTAGGCACTTCTAAGGCTCCTCAAGCTCAAGGACTCCTTGGCTTGCACAAAATGGAGCTACAAAAATATGAAATGGTATTTACAATGATTGTTAGTGATAAGGATCACTGTTATAAAGATGTTGATTTGGAAAATTTTGAAGGGCCTATCTGCCAGATTTGCGTCGACTGCTTTGTCTACTTACTCCTTCACCTCGCTCTGACTCTCTCCGCTGGCTTCCTTGTCTAATCACTCCTTGGGTGCCCATACTGCTCTCAACACCCCCCCCCCTCTCTCGCGTCTGTCGTCCCTGACAGACTCTTGTTGCTGGGAGTGTTGGATGTAATACTCCACAACCTGAGTGGCAAGCTGATGTTCTTGTATGCGTAGTCCTCTGGCCAAATCTGTCATCATACGATCCCAATCAATTGGTCCTGGAATGTCCGGATGTGGCAAACGTAACTGATCTGCATGGATCGCTTGTTCTACTGCGAATAGGTGTAGCAAATGTGTGGGTCTGGGAATGAAAATTTCCGAATGATATTCCCAGAATCCCGTAGAGAACATTTCCTCAAATGTCTGCTTGAAGCATGCGGGTAGGTACTTTATTCGTGCATGCCAAGAAAAGATTATAGTGACCGAGGGGGTCTGGCTCATGTCGTAGACTAAATCCTTGTTACCTTGAGAGAATCCAGGGGCAGAGATGTATGGAGCTTGTACATTCCGAAAGGTTTTGAAGACAATGGTCATGAGCTCGAATATCTTCATACACATTTTCGCTGCTATGTCGGGCACATTATTTAGACGTGTAGACCAGTGCCGAATTGTTGATATCATGTAGGCTACGGTTGGGGTCCCCCGAGGCAGAGCAAAATATGGATAGTTAACCCAAGCCGAGCATTCTTTATTGTTGCGTACCTTGATTGCAAATGCTTGCCAGGACCTGCGACGTACCACTGGGCAATAGCATGGATTATACTTGATATATAATGGCATGATTGCCCAGGTGCTCATCATCTCTGGGTAATCGGTTAATAGACGTGCACGCCAATTAGGTTGGAAGATCGAGCCAGCACGTGCATCTGTCGGTAAATCCCCTATCTCAAATTGAGTGGCGAATGTGGGCTCCTTCCCTGTATGTCTTTTAACTTCTGCATTATAATCATGTAGTAAGACAAAATAGGGCATGTATTGCGACTCTGATGTTGTGATTAACCGTTGATGAGATAAGTGTTGAAAGTAGGAAGACCGAAGGACAGTTTCTTCCAGATTTGTGAGAGATTGCACTTGCACCGCCACACGATCATCATGTGTCTTACCCACTTTCTCGACCCTTTTGACCCAATCTGGAACTTGAATTTCTAAAGTGTCTTGTCCTTCCTCTGTAGTTCGACCACCGGGTGTCGGCATAGGCTCGTATGGCTCTTCATAGCTGTCATCGACGGGGATTTCCACTACTGTTTCAGGTTCTGGTTCTTCAATGGGCGAGGGTGGCCTTTCATATGGTAAGAGGCGTGCTTGGAGTTCTGCCACCTGTTTCCGGAGGGTCTCTACCTCTTCGGTAGAGTGTTGCAAGATTGCCGGCTCTTGTTGAGCTGTGGGGACACTAGCTATCTGTTTCTTTAGATCTGCACATTCAGTTTCTAGCTTTTCATATGATTCCAAGAAATTTGCATGCTCCTCAAGTAAGATGCGAATGTCTTCCGATGGGACTGCTCTATATCTGTAGGGCTAATGGTGGCTCCTACAGTTCCTTCCATGGCCGCTTCAAAGTTGTCTTGGTTTTGTTGTTGAAGTCTTTTGTTCTCTTCTAGTGCTGCTGCCATATGCTTCCTTAATAGCCCAATGTTGCGTCTGAGTGTAGCATTAGATATCATCTGCGCTTGAAGCACTGTTTCTAGTTCTTTGACTGCTTTGTCATCTACTGTTGAAGTCTTTGATTCCAATTCTGAGTGAGCCTGCTGTAAGGTGGTATGCTCGGTTAGGAGCGTTTGGTAGTCAGCTTCCAGAGTGGTGACCCTAGCTTGCAGACGTTGAGATTCTGCCTGGAGGGCCGTAGTGCGTTCTTCCAATTGATGGTACTCTTGTTGTAGTTGATGTGCACACTGAAGTAATGTGTTGAATGTGCTATTTACATTATGAGATGCAAGGGGAAAAGTTTGAAATGCAGGGGAGGTGGGATTGGGGAGGGGGGTAGTGAATGCTGTGTGTGTCAATGATGTGGTGAGTGGTGAGGTGGGGGGTAAGGGAGGGGGAGATGGTGGAATCGTGGGGAGAGGTGCTGTGGTGGGTGAAATGTCC
Source organism: Ceratopteris richardii (assembly GCA_020310875.1). Taxonomy (NCBI): domain Eukaryota; kingdom Viridiplantae; phylum Streptophyta; class Polypodiopsida; order Polypodiales; family Pteridaceae; genus Ceratopteris; species Ceratopteris richardii. The sequence continues at coordinate 22,277,378 of CM035428.1, forward strand.
ATTGGGTCAGACAAAGTGGTGTGTACTGGGGCTACCATGTAGGTGGGTATGGTAGGTGAAGTGAGTGTGGTGTTCGTGTAAATTGATGTCGTTGCGAACGTCGGGGCAATGTGCCGCTGAAACATTGGAGAGCGGATGAACTGCTCCCCAAAGGACGGGTATTGGAGTGGTGAGGTCCGGTTGAAAGAGGTATAGGGGCCAGATGGGAAGTGAGGGTCATGGAATGAAGGTACCCGTATTGGGGGATAGGATGGGAAACACAGGATGCCTTCGGTGGGTGCTGGGTTTCCAACTACACTTGGAATTATGGGATGGCCAGTCATGGGTTCGAAGGATGGAAGGGTTGAAGTGTACAAGGGATTGGTGACGAATGAGAAGAGGGTATCTTGTGAGGTGGGTTCTCGAAATGAGAATGATATGAATGAGGATGGGTTGTAAGCGGGGTTAGAGGTGATGGCTGTCGTTTCTTTCATGGTGGGAGGTGGTGGTGGGGGTGGAGAAGGTGGTGATGGAGGATGCTGGGGTGAGATGGGTGATGTCTGAACGAAGGTTTTGGCAGAGAGGTCAGTGGTGGTTATGGGGGTAGCTGTTGTTTCAATGGGTACTTCTTGTTCTGTGACGGGTATCCTGATAGTCTTACCTGCTCGTGGTAACGTGTCAACTCTGCGTTTGTCATACCTTACGGACTGGCGGACTGCAGTGTGGACAGCTTTCCGAACTCCTAAAGATTCTGACACTAATTTGAGGGTGTCAATGAAATGTTGGTCCACCCCTTCATTTGATAGCATTTCTTGCATCAAAGCTTGACCGGATACAAGAGAGAGTTGATGCCTTTCTTGTACTGCTTTGATTGTGTCGTATAACCTTCGTAGTTGAGCTGTATATGCTGGTGCACCTACAAGTTCTGGCACTTCTTGTTGCTCCTCTTGATGCTCTTGATCATAATCCTCCTCATCTTCCTCCTGTTATTCATCTCCGTCATCCTCTTCATCCACTTCAACTGGTGTGACTGGTGCTTGGGAGGTTGTGGCCTGCTGTTAGCAGCGGACAAGGGGCTGAAGGACTAACGAGGCATGGCAGTCAGAGAAGAGAGTCAGAAGGGAGAGAAGGCACAGGCAGACATGGGAGTCAAAGAAGATCTGGCAAGTAGGCCATCTAATTTTTCAAGACATCAAGGAGTTGAGCACACGAGAAGAAAGAGCAAGTAGGGAGCTCAAAGAGGTGTATGACAAATCAATAGAGAAAACCCTACACAAATAGTGATTTTCATCACTAAAAACCATTGTAAATATCATTTCGTATTTTTGTAGCTCCATTTTGTGCAAGTCAAGGAGTCCTTGAGCTTGAGGAGCTTTAGAAGTATCTACCTACCAATTTTCGTATTTTTTAGATCTCGTTTGAGCCCTCAAATAAGCCCTGGAACCTAATTTTTAACTAGGCCGGACACTAGGTCTGGACAGGGCCAAAGCTAGTAAAAAACTATAAAAGGAGCTAGAGAGCTCATTTTTGAGGTTAGATTGTAATTGAAACGAACTTGTAAGAGCTTGTGAAAGTAATCTAAAGAACTCCATTGCTCCTCACTCTTTGTCTTACCGTGTGTGCGCGTGTGTGTGTATGTGTGTGCATGTTGGTGTGCTTCTCACTCACGCACTTGTGCTTCCACTTGCTCGAGGTCTTCATACCATCCTCATGTCTTCCCGGATTGACATTAAAGGAGGTGCTACTCATCACTGAGCTACACCAAATTTTGGCGCCGTTGCCGGGGATCGAGCCTTGAGGACGAGCGTGTGATGGTAAGACGTAGAGTTGACGCGTTGGAGTTGTAGGTATTTTCTTCACTCATCGATTTTCTTTTACTTTCTTCACCATCTTCATCACCATCATCATCATCACCATCTCCCACCTCCATCTCCATCATCGCGAAAATTTCTGTTTTTTGATCATATCACCATCTCCACCTCATTTCCCTCATTTCACTTGTGAGAGAGAGCAAGAGAGCGATATTGCGTGTGTGTTTTCTTGCATGTTTCTGAGCTGTGTTGCAGGTACTTGCTGAATCATCATCCCCAGCTCTCTGCGCAGGTACGAAACTCGTCGAATCTGTCTCGCAGTCGCCAGCCTCTGTCGATCGCGATTGACAGAAATTTCGATCATTTGGTAAAACAAAGTGCACCACTAGCACAAGCATGATGAGCACATCCCAAATCACCTAAAACAATAGAAAAATTCCGTGTTCTTCTATCAATCGCGACCGACAGCCTCTGTCAATCGCGATTGATACTGTCAATCGTGATTGATACCGTCAATCGCGACCGACAGACCCTGTCAATCGCGATTGACACCGTCGATCGCGATCGACAGACTTCACGACCGACAGACTGCCACGTAGGACCCTGTCAATCGCGATTGATACCGTCGATCGCGATTGACAGCCACGACCGACACTTCTGTCAATCGCGATTGACACCGTCAATCGCGATTGACTGAAATTCAACGATTGATTGACTTTTGCGCGTAGCCACGTGTCCATCGCGACTGATAGGCCCCCGATTGACTGAAATTTCGGCGAAAAATCCGGAAAACGTGTCAATCGCGATTGATACCGTCGATCGCGATTGACAGCCACGATCGACTCTGTTGATCGCGATTGACACCGTCGATCGCGATTGACAGGCCCGACGGACACCTCTGTCAATCGCGATTGACAGACCTGTCGATCGCGATTGACAGGCTTTTCGGCCAAAAATTAGGGTTTGTTTTTTGTTCAAAATTGAGATAATTTTGGGGCAAAATAGTCAATCCATTAGCACTTTGGAGGTTCCTACACTTGAGATTTGGGAGAAAATCCTCGGATCCGTCAGCCAGATTGAATCCTGTTTTAACCCCCTAAACCCTGAACAGTCATAACTTTTTCATACGAAATCCATTTTTTGAGCTCTAGGGCTTGTCGGAAAGCTCGTGGCATATACTACATGCCCTCAACTGTTTTTTATAAAGATAATGCGTTGATTTTCAGATAGGGTATTTTGAAGTTGACCATAACCAGGGGGATCAAAGTCAGGGGTCTTTAGAATTGTTGTCTTAAAAGCCTCTACACCAATTAGTGTTTGTGCTTAAGGAATGAAATCATTGGTTCTGTCTTTGGAATTCAAGTCTTAAAGCTAACTTTGGGACTCTTACAGATCTATTGAGAGCATCGAAAGGCGTTCTAAGCAAGTGTAAGTGCAAGCTTGGGAACACACTTCCTGGGCATTCAAGGGCAACCTAGCAGGAAACAAAAGGTTGGAATATTCTCAACTCCCTCTGTCATTTTTTAGCTCAGGCTAAGTACGAATAGTGCTAGAGAAGGTGTAGCAGGAGGACATTTTGGACCAGATCGGGTGATCAAGGCAGTATTATTTGCGGGCTTCTAGTGGCCTACCCTCCACATGGATGCACATACCTATGTGAAACGGTGTGATGTCTGTCAGAGAACTCAGTATCCTATACGAAAAGATGAGATGCCATTAAAACCTATGATGGGTGGACGTGCGTTCTCTAAGTGGGGAATAGACTTCGTAGGTCCTATTAATCCCCCAGCTAAGGGTTCTCATGCAGAATACATCATAGTTGCGACAGACTATCTAACCAAGTGGGTAGAGGTAAAGGCTACGACAAAGAACGATGCTCAAACAACTGCTAAATTCTTGTTTGAGAATGTGTTCACAAGATATGGGCTACCTATAGAGCTTGTAAGTGACAGAGGCACTCACTTCTTAAATGAAGTCATTGAAAATCTGCTCCAAGAATTCTTGGTAATACATAAGAAGTCTGCCCCCTATCACCCTCAAGCTAATGGACAAGCGGAGAGCACTAATAAGATCCTATGCAATGTACTGACAAAATTAGTAAACACTAAACGCTCTGATTGGGACAAACAGCTACACCATGCTGTTTGGGCATACTGAGTCGCCTATAAAACGGTACTCCAAGCCACCCCCTTTCAGATGGTATTTGGCCAACACGAGGTGCTACCTTTAGATTTTTTGATACCTACATTGAAAATAGCACAAGAGCACGAATGGACAGGTCATGAGCTCTCCTCTAGGATCTTTGACCTTGAACGATTAGGAGAAACAAGACTGAGAGCAGCTGCAGGGATATATGCGGCAAAGAAACGACAGAAGGCATACTTTGATGCCCATGTGAAGGATAAGGGCTTGAAAGCAGGAGATCTAGTTTTAGTCTACACACTGAAACAACACGCAAGGAAACTAGAAAAGAGAGGCTATGGACCCCTGATCATCAATAAGATCTCGACAAGTGGTGCTGTGCAACTAGCCACATTAGAAGGCGATGTTCTCCCAAACTATATTAGCGGATGCAGGGTTAAGTTGTATCAGGAACCTCTCACAGAGGAAATGCTAAGTCGACTCAACACTGCTAAGAAGCGCAAAGAGGAAGAAAAGCGAATTCGAGAAGAAGCTCAAGCAGAAGCCCTAGAGCGCATACGAAGAATGAAACTAAGAAGACAAGGTAAAGAGCATCCTAGGCAAGACGCATATGCAGATCAAGGATATGACGTGGCTATGTGTGAAGTTTCATGTGTTAGCTCACATAGAATAACTGACCGACGTCCTTTCATAACCTTAGATATAGGGCAAGGAAAGAGTGCAAGGACTATAAGGGCCTTGATTGACTCAGGCGCAGCCACCAGTGCTGTTAAATCGTCTTACTGTCAAGAGTTACAGTTAACTGTCGATCTTGTGGAAGCATATCTCATAGGATTAGGAGGTGTGGAAACCCCTTGCATGGGCGAGGTGGAACTTCCCCTCTACATTCATGATGAGGCAATGACAGTCAAAGCGCTAGTATGCCAAGACGAGGACCTCACGGAACCCCTTGTCCTGGGTCAAGACTGGATTTATGACCAAGCAGTCAACTTAGACCTAAGAAGTGGACTTCTTCAGGTATGGGTGAATCAGACTAGAATTACAATGGAGTTAAATAATGGAGCACTCAAGGAACTAGGAAAGGCACAGACTCCTGGTCCTTCCAGGGGTGCACATGAAGCTGACCATGCTGTTCTTGTCCAAGGCTATGTGACGCAGAAGAATGAAGATCTCAAAAAAGGAGTCAGAACCACAACGGAACTCCCTTCTTTTCCAAAGGCCAGAGGGAGGCAGAAACCAAAGGTGGATCAAAGACAGAAGAAGCAGAGTACTACCTATGTCGGAGATCAAAAGTACCTGCGCAGCAAAATGTCTCAGCGAGTGAAACAAGTGTGGGTGCGGAAAGGCGAACACCCGGTTGCACTCAAGCCAACCACACGGGCAAAGCCTCTTATTAGTAACCAACAACACGACACTAATAAGAAGTCTTTCAGAGGTTCTTCTGCTAATGTGAAGTCTATTTGGGTGCCCAAGAGGTCGATGAAGGCTAGCCCACAATCAAGACAAATTTGGGTGCCTAAGGCTTGTTTGCGGGCTCAAATAGCTACACCAAGACCCTATCCCATACAGTATGATCCATTCACTCGCACAGCTGGCATCCCCTCATTTTCAACAATCAGGAACACACCAAGGCCCATGAGCTCGAAAATAATCGCTTGTAAATGGGTCCCTAAAAAGCCTCATTTTCTAGCCGACACACCTATAAAGCTCTCGAGAGTCTCTACAAAACCTAGAGCAAAACCTATCTGCTGCATTTGGCAGCCCAAGACTTGTAATAAACCCCCGGATCGCATTAGTAAATCCATGTCAACATACTAACCACATCACTATCACACTACATCACTAAACTTAACTCTTAGGCCTACCGAACAACTAATCACACACACACTTGCATCGAGCACGTACTAACCCATTATTCGCTCCCGACCCTCATGTTAATATTGTAAGGGGAACAACAACGGTTCTCTCTTGTCCCGTACAATGTTAACACATGTTTGTATATTCTCACAGAGACAGGCAACAAGAAGTAACATGGCCGATACGGTAGGAACCAGCTCCCAGGCAGGCACCAGCCCCCAAGTGGTGGACATCGAAAGCCTTCCGGTTGAGGAGGAACTAAAGGAAAGACCAGTGGCATTACGGGCATTACATGCCATACCAATTCAGAATCCTCCACAGGGTCATACCATGCCGGTGGGCAAAGCTTCACACTGGTTCAGTGACGTTGCTGGACCTCTGGGTGAAGGCACATATATGTGGGAGTCCGAAGTAGAATTCAATGGACGGTGGGGCAGATACCACTTCTTTACCAGAGAGTTTGAAAAGCTACAGAATAATGAGGGACTGAAGCCATTATGGAAGAAGGCTGGGCTCTATGATTATTTCAAGTTCCAACTACCAAAGCCCGATTTTCTAAGATGCTCATACCTGATTAGCACTCTCACTCCCAGCAAAGACAAAAAAGGATACAGTTCCTTTGTGCTTCCCTCACTCACAAGGGGCAATGAGCTGAAGCGCTTCCGCTTGACTATCAACTTGGTAAGAGAAGCTCTTGATATGCACGGAATGCACATTCCTACGGAGAAGGAGACCATGGTCCCCGATAATATGAAGAACAGGAATCTGACAAAACTAAAGGATATGGTGGCAATGACTCCTACGATAGCCATTCATTTACGTATGGTCATGCAACACTTCGCATTCCCCGTGCAAGACAGGTTCACAATGCCTCCCAAGAAGATCTGGTTTAGCCTCTTCCTGGCGGATGCTTTTGAATTGTCCATCAATATGCCCCACTGGATTATCGACCAGATTCATATGGCTCATCAGAGATGGTATAAGAAGCAAAAGTCTGTGTTGTATGGTTGCTATGCACTTACAAGAATTGTATATAGATGTCTCGCATACGATGTACCGGTGCAGAGGGCTCTCGTTTGGTCCAGAGCACAGGAGTTTCAGCGTAGATTGTCAGCTGTGGGGCCTCCCTCAAAGAAGATGAGAGGCACTGTCCAGATGCCTTGTGCACAAGCTCGCGGTGCAACCCTAACGCCTGAGACAACCCCAAGACTTCCTCGACGAGTGCAACCATTTACTATCAGGTTACCCAGGCACAACACAGATGGCCCTAACCTTGTGTTTCCACCAGTACCGACTGATCTGGAATTCCCGCATGGATTCACTCTGGAGGATCTAACGGACGAAGAAGTTGCTAGAATCATCGACGCTGTAAATGCGGAAGTTGAAGCAGAGCAAGCTGGTGGACAGCAAACTGCCCCAGACCAAGCCCAGCCCAGCCAACCGGACGTAGTCAATGTGGACGATGAAGAAGAAGCACATGAAGAGGCACAGGGTGGACAATCAGAAGCAGAAGAACAAGAGTATGATCAGGAAGCCCTACAAGTACTGGAAGGTGCCCCCGCCTATACTAATGCATTAAAGAAGCTCTACGATACGATGAACCGAGTCCAAGAGCAACACAGGCTATCATTAGCTGCAGGTAACGCCCTGATGAACCAGATTCTGGAGGAGGAAGGCGTGGACGAGCAATACCGTGCCACCCTGGAAATGATATCAGATGCTTTGGGAGTACCTGAAACGGTGCATACTGCACTAGCGCAATCACGAAGGACAGAGAAAAGATATGGAAGACGCCCCCCACGAACGGGAAAACAAATGAATGTATTAGGATCAGGACCACAAGGCACCCCCACAACCACGGGCACTGCACACACCGCTCACGACACCGAGGAAGCCCATATATCAAGCGCACCTCCATCACCTCCCTTACCACCTTCGCCTCCCTCTCCACCACATTCATCTCCCATTACCAATGTAACAACCACCGTTATCGCCTCCGAGCCCACTGCCATGACTGAAGCACAAACCGCCAATCAACCCACACACCCTCTCAACACCTCCCGTGTATATACTTCCACTAACACTGTAACCTTAACGATAGCTACTGACATCCCCATCCCCCCACTCACACTTTCGGGTAGTTCACAGTCACAATTGCACACACCACTGTACACATTCACCACAATCACTGCACCCACAATTCCACTTTTCACAATCACTCCCACTTCCGTTTACACCACGGATTTTATGGACATATCACCTTCCACCGCACCTCTCCCTCCCCCCATGCCACCACAATCTCCCATTCCCCCACCACCCACGTCACCATTTTCCAGCACTGCATTCACACTTCCCTTCCCCTCTCCCTTCCCCTCTGCACATTACACTCTCCCTGCATCCATCCCCATTAATAATGTATTCAATAATATGCATCAGTGCATGTCTCAGTTACAACAACACTATCAACACCTCGATGCTCAGCATACAAGCTTGTTCAGGTGACATGAGGAGTTACAAGGAAGATTCACTGATCTAGAGAAAGAAAAGCATCAGTTACAACAGCAGTTTAGTGCATTGCAAGAACAATATGAGAAACTTGTGGCAAATCCACCGCAGCCTGATGCAGAAGAAAGACAACATATGGATGATTTGCTACACTCACAAATCACAGAGAACCTCAAGCTCCGCCGCAACATGGCTCTATTACGGAAGCATATGTCTGCAGCCCTAGAAGAAAATAGACGGCTTCAGACACAAAACGAAGAGAACTTGGAGTTAGCCATGGAAGGTTCCCCACAGGAAATTGACCCGGAGAGATTTAAGGCTATTCCCTCGGACAATATGCAGATCATATTGGAAACCCATGCGGATCTCCTCGACGCCCATGCAGCCTTAGAAAAGGAAAGAGACGAACTACGAAAGCAATTGGCAGCTCAACCAGCACCACCCAAAGAAGTCCCAACCACAGCGGACACAGCTGACGAAGTAGCAGCGCTCAAAGCACAACTCGAAGAATTGCAACAGAAAGTGCTTGTATATGAACGACAACCCTCCCCCTTGGCAGAACCAGAACCTGAAGACCTAGTGCCAATCGAAGTAGAGGAAACTTTTGAGGATCCGTACGTTCCGATGCCAACACCCGGGGGTAAGCGAACAGAACAGGGCATGGACACAATTGAAATTGAGGCACCTGAATGGATGCAAAAATTAGAGAAAGTAGCCATGACGCATGATGACAGGGTGGCAGTCCAAATTGCTTTGATGTCAAAGTTGGAGGAGGTTGTAATAAAATCTGATTATTTTCAGAATCTCTCACACCATAGGTGGATCGGCCCATCAGACGACCTGTATGTTCCCTTTTGCGTGCTAATGGCGGATTATAATGCAGAAATCAAGCACCACACCTCAAGGGAACCCACCTCGGCCACCCAATTTGCACCTGACGACATCCCAGAAAGTGCCAAGCAGGGACATATTCGCCAACCGATGTGGAGAATTCGACTGCTTGAGACATACCCAGAAATGGTCAGAACATGGAACAACATGCCCTTGTACATCAAATATAACCCATGCTATTGCCCTGTATTTCGAAGGAGATCATGGCCGGAGTACACACAAACAGTGCTGACAATTAAAGGATGTGAGAAGTGGCTCAATTATGTGTACTTCGCACCCCCGAAGGGCCCACCTACGATTGGATATATGATTTCTACAATTCGTCATTGGGGGGTCCGGTTCAAGAATGTACCTGATGTCATGACTCAGATGTGCCTGAAGATCTTCGAACTTATGTTGATCACCTTCAGGACCTTCAAAAATGTCAAGGAACCGCATCTCTCAGCATTAGGATTTAATGAAGGTAATCAGGACCTTGTATACGACATGAGCACAACCCCATCGATTAATGTTGTGTATGCATGGCACGCTCGCATCAAATATCTACCGGCATGCTTCAAACAAACGTTTGAAGAGATGTTTGTCACGGGATTCTGGGAATATCACTCCGAGATATTCATTCCCAGACCATCCCATCTCTTGCAGTTGTTTGCAGTGGAACAAGCTCTCCATTCCGAAAAGCTACGTATACCACATCCAGAGGTTCCCGGGCCGGTAGATTGGGACGCGCTACTCACAGATTTGGCCAAAGGATTGAGGATTGCCGAACATCACTTAGCGCAGGATGTCGTCGAGTACTACATCCAAAAACCCACACAACAAGGGTCTGTCAGGGACGACAGACGCGAGAGAGGGGGGGGTGTTAGCAGCGGACAAGGGGCTGAAGGACTAACGAGGCATGGCAGTCAGAGAAGAGAGTCAGAAGGGAGAGAAGGCACAGGCAGACATGGGAGTCAAAGAAGATCTGGCAAGTAGGCCATCTAATTTTTCAAGACATCAAGGAGTTGAGCACACGAGAAGAAAGAGCAAGTAGGGAGCTCAAAGAGGTGTATGACAAATCAATAGAGAAAACCCTACACAAATAGTGATTTTCATCACTAAAAACCATTGTAAATATCATTTCGTATTTTTGTAGCTCCATTTTGTGCAAGCCAAGGAGTCCTTGAGCTTGAGGAGCTTTAGAAGTATCTACCTGCCAATTTTCGTATTTTTTAGATCTCGTTTGAGCCCTCAAATAAGCCCTGGAACCTAATTTTTAACTAGGCTGGACACTAGGTCTGGACAGGGCCAAAGCTAGTAAAAAACTATAAAAGGAGCTAGAGAGCTCATTTTTGAGGTTAGATTGTAATTGAAACGAACTTGTAAGAGCTTGTGAAAGTAATCTAAAGAACTCCATTGCTCCTCACTCTTTGTCTTACCGTGTGTGCGCGTGTGTGTGTATGTGTGTGCATGTTGGTGTGCTTCTCACTCACGCACTTGTGCTTCCACTTGCTCGAGGTCTTCATACCATCCTCATGTCTTCCCGGATTGACATTAAAGGAGGTGCTACTCATCACTGAGCTACACCTGCGTTTGCACGTTTTCCGCTTGTTGTGCCTCTTCTGCCTCCAGCTCTACATCTTGTAATAATTGTTCGAAATCTTCATTAGTGAGTTCTTCCAACGGTGCACCACTGGGAAATTCAAGATCCGTTGGGATAGGAGGGAATATTAAGGTGGAACCATCGGTGCTGCGTCTTGGAAGTCGGAGGGTGAATAATCTGACTCTTCGAGGTGGAGGGGTGACATCTGGTGTTAGGGTGGCTCCACGTGGTTGAGCACATGGGACTTGGACCGTGCCTCTCATCTTCTTCGAAGGGGGTCCAGTGGATGTCCTACCTCTAAACTGCTCTACACGATTCCACATTAGTGCCCGTTGAATAGGGATGTCATAAGCCAAGCATCTATAAATTATTCTCGTCAGAGCACAGCAACCATATAAAACCTGTTTTCTCGGCCATCGTTTGTGAGCTAGGTGTATCTGATCAATTATCCAATGGGGTAAATTGATGGTGAGGCTCTGTGTCTCTGCCAGATATAAACTGAACCAAATCTTTTTGTGCGGCATAGTGAATCTATCTTGTGCAGGAAAAGCAAAGTGTTGCATGCACATGCGAAGGTGTATTGCAATATTAGGTGTCATGGACACCATGTCCTTGAGTTTGGTGAGACTTCGATTCTTCATGTAATCCGGTACGAGAGTTTCCTTCTCTGTAGGAATATGCATTCCGCGCATATCTAGAGCCTCTCTCACCAAGTTGTTTGATAGCCTGAACCTCTTGAGCTCATTCCCCTTTGTCAGAGATGGGATCACAAATGAGCTTGCACCTTTTGGGTTCAGGTTTGGAGTCAAGGTGTTGATAAGATAGTAGCATCGCATGAAGTCAGGTTTTGGGAGGCGTGCACTGAAATAGGCACTCAATCCTGCCTTTTCCCATATCGGACGTAGACCTTCTGCATTTTGTAATTTCTCAAATTCTCTTGTAAAGAAATGGTATCTGCCTTGCTTCCCATTGAAGTCCAACTCTGATTCCCATAGGTACGTTCCTTCACCCAAGGGTCCTGCCACCTCGGTAAACCAGTGGGAAGTCTTTCCTACGGGCATGGTGTGGCCACGCGGGGGGTCCGCAATAGGTATGATTTTGACGGCCTGCAATTCTTCTGGTCTTTCATTTGTCTCCGGCAGAACGGGTAAACTGTCTAAATCCACCACTTGCGGGTTTGTTTCTGTGTGAGAGCTAGTTCCTGCTGCCTCAGCCATGTTGAGAACTTCGCAGCTGGTTCTGTGAGAATACATGAATAAATGTTAACATTGCAATGGACACAAAAATGACACCGTGTCCCCGTCACAACATTAACATGAGGTCCGGACGAGGTTAGTAGGTTAATAAGTGCTCGGTGCTGGTGCGTGTAGTTAGGAATTGGGTAGACCTACAAGCTAAGCGGAATGATATGATGTGAGAGTGAAGTGGTTAGTAGGTGGTCATGGATTTACAATTGGGGTTCGGGGGTTTGTTACAATTCTTAGGCTGCCAAATGCCGTGGATGGATTTTGCTCTTGGTTTCGTAGAGACTCTCGAGAACTTTATAGGTGTGTCGGCTTGAAAGTAAGGCCTTTTAGGGACCCATTTACAAGTGATTCTGGTCGTGCGTATTGGCCTTGGTGTGTTCCTGAGTGTTGACAACGAGTGGAGACCGGCTGTGCGAGTGAATGGATTATGCTCTACAGGGTGTGTTCTTGGTGTAGCTATTTGAGCCCGCAAACAAGCCTTAGGCACCCAAATTTGTCTTGATTGTGGGCTGGCCTTCATCGACTTCTTGGGCACCCAAATAGACTTCATGTTAATAGATGAGCTTCCGAAAGACTTCTTATTAGTATCGTGTGGTTGGTTACTAATAAGAGGCTTTGACCGTGTGGTTGGCTTGAGTGCAACCGGGTGTTCGCCTTTCCGCACCCACACTTGTTTCACTTGCTGAGACATTTTGCTGCGTAGGTACTTTTGATCTCTGACATAGGTATTACTCTGCTTCTTCTGTCTTTGATCCACCTTTGGTTGCCACCTCCCTCTGGCCTTTGGAAAAGAAGGGAGTTCCGTTGCATCCCTGACTCCTTTTTCACAACCATCATTCCTCTGCAACACATAGTTTTGGACAAGAATAGCATGGTCATCTTCCTGTGTACTCCTGGAAGGACCAGGAGTGTGTGCCTTTCCTAGTTCCTTGAGTGCTCCATTATCTAACTCTACTGTAATTCGACTATGATTAACCCATACCTGAAGAAGTCCACTTCTTAGGTTTAAGTTGACTGCTTGGTCATAGATCCAGTCTTGACCCAAGACAAGAGGTTCAGTGAGGTCCTCATCTTGACACACTAGTACCTTAACTGTCATTGCCTCATCATGAATGTAGAGGGGAAGTTCCACCTCGCCCATGCAAGGGGTTTCCACGCCTCCCAATCCTATGAGATATGCTTCCACAGGATTGATAGTTAACTGCAACTCTTGATAGTAAGACAATTTAACAGCACTAGTGGCTGCGCCTGAGTCAATCAAGGCTCTTACAGTCCTTGCACTCTTTCCTTGTCCTATATCTATGGTTATGAAAGGACGTCGATCAGTTATCCTATGTGAGTTAACACCTGAAACTTCACACATAGCTACGTCATATCCTTGATCTGCATATGCATCTTGCCTAGGGTGCTCTCTACCTTGTCTTCTTAATTTCATTCTCCGTATGCGCTCTAGGGCTTTTGCTTGAGCTTCTTCTCGAATTCGTTTTTCCTCTTCTTTACGTTGCTTAGCAGTATTGAGTCGACTTAGCATTTCCTCTGTGAGGGGTTCCTGATACAACTTGACTCTGCATCCGCTAATATAGTTTGGGAGAACATCACCCTCTAAAGTGGCTAGTTGTACTGCTCCACTCGTGGAGATCCTATTGATGATCATAGGTCCGTAGCCTCTCTTTTCTAGCTTCCTCGCATGTTGTTTCAATGTGTAGACTAAAACTAGATCTCCTGCTTTCAAGCCCTTATCCTTCACATGGGCATCAAAGTATGCTTTCTGTCTCTTCTTAGCTGCATATATTCCTGCAGCTGCCCTCAGTCTTGTTTCTCCTAATCGTTCAAGGTCAAAGATCCTAAAGGAGAGCTCATGACCTGTCCATTCGTGCTCTTGTGCTATTTTCAATGTAGGTATCAAAAAGTCTAAAGGTAGCACCGCGTTTTGGCCAAATACCATCTGAAAGGGGGTGGCTTGGAGTACCGTTTTATAGGCGACTCGGTATGCCCAAACAGCATGGTGTAGCTGTTTGTCCCAATCAGAGCGTTTAGTGTTCACTAATTTTGTCAGTACATTGCATAAGATCTTGTTGGTGCTTTCGGCTTGTCCATTAGCTTGAGGGTGATAGGGGGCAGACTTCTTATGTATTACCAAGAATTCTTGGAGCAGATTTTCAATAACTTCATTTAAGAAGTGAGTGCCTCTATCACTTACAAGCTCTATAGGTAGCCCATATCTTGTGAACACATTCTTAAACAAGAATTTAGCAGCTGTTTGAGCATCGTTCTTTGTCGTAGCCTTTACTTCTACCCACTTAGTTAGATAGTCTGTCGCAAAAATGATGTATTCTGCATGAGAACCCTTAGCTGGGGGATTAATAGGACCTACGAAGTCTATTCCCCACTTAGAGAACGCACGTCCACCCATCATAGGTTTCAATGGCATCTCATCTTTTCGTATAGGATACTGAGTTCTCTGACAGACATCACACCATTTCACATAGGTATGTGCATCCATGTGAAGGGTAGGCCACCAGAAGCCCGCAAATAGTACTGCCTTGATCACCCGATCTGGTCCAAAGTGTCCTCCTGCTACACCTTGGTGAGCAGTTTCCAAGATCTTAAGATATTCACTCTCATGGACACACAGTCTCAGGTAACCATCTTTACCGTGTTTGTATAGATTATCACCAATGAGTGAGTACTCCAGGGCTTCTTGTTCTAAACTCCTTTTCCTAGCCAGAGTCATGTCTGTAGGGAATGTGTTTGTCCTCAGGAAGGATACTAGAGGTTCGCTCCAATCTGGCACAATGGATACTTGATATAGGGTAGCGTGTTCCACAGGTGGTTTAGTGCAACAGATTGAGCATTCCTTGCACAACTTTTGGACATCAGCTTCCATAGTTGGCCAATGCACTCCGAGTCTCTTTAGAGTCTGTAAAGTTCGTTGCTTTGAGTAGTGTTGCTCTAATGCACCTACATGTGCTAATTGCAACCATTTAGCGTACTCATCCTCTTCTACACAACAAGCCAAGATCCCTTGATCTGTGTGCTTGTACATACTTCCTGCCATGATGTGGTACTTTTGGGCTTTTACAACCTCTCTATTCCGTGTGTTTACCACCGGATGGTTAGGCCCATATGTCAATATTGGTACCAATGGCCTAGCCCACTGCGGTACAACTTCCAAATTAAACAAGTAAGCATCAGGGAGGTCATCTGACACTCCTTGTGGGGCTTCTCCAGATGTGAGCCTAGAGAGATGATCTGCTCTCAAATGAGTCCTTCCTTTTCTTACCACAACCTCAAAGTCATATTCCATTAGTAAGAGAAACCATCTTACTAATCTTCCTGTATTGCATGGCTTGTTCACGAGATATAACAATGCTTGGTGATCAATAAAAAATTTAAACTTGTTTGCAAGCAAATAGTGTCTAAATTTCTTGACTGCATATACCATGCCTAAGCCTTCTCTCTCTGTAGTGGTATAATTTCGTTCAGCTGCATTCAATTGTCTACTGGCATAGCAATTGGAAGATCCATATTACCTTCACCAGTAGGTTGTGCAAGCACACATCCAATGGCATAATTGGACGCATCCACATGAACATGGAAAGGCTTATTCCAATCTGGTGTAGTCAAGATTGGTGCTGAACATAATCTTTGTTTAAGCTCCTGGAAGGAGTTCTCACATTCGTCCGTCCACTCAAAGTTAGTCAGAAGTCCATACATGGGCTTTGCAATGACAGCATACATGTGTATAAATCGTCGGTAATAACCACAATGCCCCATGAAAGCTTGTACTTCCTTGACATTTTTTGGCCTAGGTAGCTCTGCTATAGCTCTCACTTTCTCTTCATCAGTGGATATGCCATTCTTTGACACTATGTGTCCTAGAATCTTGCCTTGCCTGACCATGAAAACACATTTTTCTGGGTTCAGGCAGACTTGATATTCTCTACATTTGTCGAAGATTTGCCTGAGTTCAGGGATATGGGTTTGCCTAATGTTCGAATGAGCACAAAGATCATCAACGTAGACTTCTAAGTTCTTCCTCAGGAACTCCTTAAATACATGGCACATCAGCCTCTGGAAGGTTGCTGGTGCATTGGTAAGCCCAAATGGCATTACTCTAAAGGCAAATATGCCCCACTCTGTGGCAAAAGCTCTCTTATGCTGATCCTCTGGAGCTATGGCTACTTGATTGTAGCCTGAAAATCCATCAAGGAAGCTGTACACTTCCTTGCCTGCTACTCTTTCTAAGAGATGTTCTGTGATGGGAAGCGGATAGTTATCTCGAATCGTGGCTGCATTAACCTTTTTCAAGTTAATGCACACACGCAGCTTGCCATTCTTCTTGGGCACCACTACGATGGGGGATACCCATTCAGTGTGCTCAATTTCATAGATAAATCCAGCTTCAACCAGTCTATCTATCTCTTCTTTGATCTTAGCAGCGTAATTATCGTTATATGTGTAGGGCTTTTGCTTAGAGGGTTTAGCATCTGAGGTCATGGGGATGGTGTGTGAGCATATGTCAGGGTCAACACCTTTCAAATCCTTGTAACTCCAAGCGAACACATCTCTGTATTCTCTTAGTAAGGCAATTAACGCATGCTCTTCTTCCTCTGTTAGGTCATGGCCTATGTATGTGCATCTCTCCTCTCCTTCTTCTAGGGCTACTACTATTTTCTTGGTGGTTTCTTTGTTATCATAGGCCTCTCCTACTTGTGCCTCTCGTTTAGGCATTCTTATCATGACTCTCCTGTCATCTATCTCATATTTCTTAAAATTTTCTGGGACCTCAAACAAAGATTCTTCCTCTTCTGGTGAGACTTCTCTCTTCTTCCGTTTCTTTCCTTCTTCCTTTGGGGTCACATGTGTGGCTAATCTTACATCATTTGTAAGCTCTCCATGCCTCTGGGGTTGAAATTCTACTTCATGGAAGTATTCTTCATCTGATGCAAATGGTGGGTCCATGATGATTGACTCTAGGTCGGAGTCACTTGCATCCTCAAAGGCATCAGGGCTAGGTTCGCATTCTTCTAGAACTGCCTCTCCCATGATTGGCTCTATGGAGAAGACTGAAATATCATAGCCATCCTCATCACAGTGAGGTGTCCATTGTTCTTCATTGATGGCTACGTCCATTGTTGCTAGGATTTCTGCCCAGCCATGGGGTTCAAATTCCTCATCAGGAAAAACTACAGGTGCATAGGCTGGGTCTTGAATTGATCTATGTGTTTCTTTTGCACCTACCTCTCTGGCTTTCTCTCTCTTCTCTTCTTCTACTGCAACCTTGCACATCCATAAATGAGTGTCTTCATGCATCCATGAGGATCCAGACCCTATGGAATGCACAGATTCCGTGTCATCTTTGGCTCTATGGACGGGATTCCATTGGATAGGAGGGACATCTCTATGAGAGTAATCCTTGAGATTGACTTTGGTCGTAACACCTAAGTGTTGCAGGTACAAGGAATTAGTTCCCCAATCCTGTACCACTTGCAACTGTCGCATGAATGGTCGTCCCAAAATCATCTCATAGGCATGATTTTTGCTAAAGTCACATATAGCAAAGGTATGTTCAAACTCGACACCACAAGTGGTGAGAGTTATTCCTTCTAGCAATCCTAGGGGTCTCTCTATGTGACCATCGGCCATCTGCAATTTCATTCTCGTTGGCCTGAGTGCCGGCTTGCCCCAACGCTTCCATAGGGAGGTGGTGGCAATTGCAACTCCTGCACCTGAGTCCAAAATTGCCTTAGTGGTGTACTCCTGATAAGTAATGGGAAGATAGGTGTTCCCTTCTTCACCTTCACACATATCTCCTATCTTATCCAAGGGTATCTCTGGCACTGTCCTATGTGATCCTACCTGGGAACGAGATTTTGCTATCTCAGGTACTTGTTTGGTTACATGTTTCCACGATTCAGGTCTAACCTTGAGTAGCTCTTCTAGCTTGAGATTGCACTGCACGTTAGTATTTTTCACTACCTCTGTGTTCCTAGGTATGACTGAATCTTCGTTTCTTACCATGACTGTGGGTGCTCTCATACACGTGGACTTTGCTTCCCATGGGCCTGTGAAATGGGGTAGCTCTTGTATGGAATTGGATTCAAAGTCCAATCTCTCGTGAGACTGAGTACTCTCATGTTCCCCGTAAATAGATGGGATGTCTTGTGGGAATTGGTCGTGTGCATCATCCACAAGTTCAAAGGGAGGGGCGACTTCACTTTCGTTATCCCATTTATCTTCTTGAATTTCTCGTAGGAAGTCTGGTGCAAACCGATTCATAGAAGAAGAAGTGTCTGGCTCCGTAGAATTAGGCACATAAGCAACCTGGGAAGGAGGGCTTATTCTATCGTTGGCTCTTTCCTTGCTCTCATAGATGTTTGGAGCACAAGCTTCCTGGGGAGGATTACTTATTCTTTTACTTTTCCGAACAGGCTCATATGCTTCCTGAGAAGGAATGTAGGCAACCTGTGGAGGTACGTGAGCCTTCGAGGGAGGCTCATCTTCCTTTTGGGGGGAAAGATAAGCTTCTTGAGGAGGCACATGGGCTTCCTGAAGAGGCTGGCTTATCCGTCCTCTTGTCCTTTCCTTTCTTTGAGGGGCAGGTTCCTTTTCTGATTGTGCAATTAGCCTCTTTATTCTTTCTAGCAGTCCATCAAAATGTAACTGCGTCTTAGCTGAGCTAGAGATGTTAAAGAGACGACTAGCTTCAAACATGGTCTGAGCCAATTCCACCATTTTGGCACAAATTTTAGTTCGTTCAAGCTCTAGCTCGGCTCTAGGGTAGCATTTTTCATGATCGGTTATGGTTGGCCCTTCTTGGATTCTGGCCTGATATGCTTTAAGCATCATATTAAGGTCTTCGGGAGTGGGATCTGCTAGGACTGATCCTACTCTAGGGGGTGGTGGGTTTGTATGAGGTGGGTTGGAAGGTGGCGGGTCAGCTGGCGATGGGAAAGGTGGTGGTGGGGTAATGTGAGAGGGAGTTTGAGATGTGAGTTCAGTTATCCTGGCTTTGGTTTCTCTTATGCTTTCCTCAAGTTCACTCATCTTTTTAGCCCATTGTCTTTTCATTCTTTCTCGACTATCTTTCCACGCTCTAGTCCTTTTCTTGGTTATGCTCTCAGTTTCACTAGCTGTTGGGCTCTTTTCCTGGTCTACCCCTTGGTTTTGCTGCAATGCTTGAGCTCTAGTGACTACCTATACCGGAGCAGTGGAAGTGACACTTCCTGTGGAGTTTACCACTAATCCAATAACGTTGATAGGCATGATTTTTGGCATATTATTGGGGTTCTTTGGGCAATCTCGTAAGAGATGCTCTTTTCCATAATCTTGGAAAAAGCCTTGGATCGTCACTGACTGGGGCTGTGTAGGTGGAGGTAAAGGACAATCACGAATGAAGTGATCTCCTTGGCATCTGTAGCACGGTCCTCTTGGGAATGGAGGTCGTACCTGCCTAGGTTGAGGCCTAGGGTTGGGGTTTGCGTACATGACATTGGCGTAATCCGATTCCCAACTAGATTCATTTGGCTCTTCACTATAGTAGGACTCACCATGTTCAAGAGACTGCATGAAGTAAGCCTGGGGACTCTCAACATGCGTAGAATCGAAGCTATGGTCACTGGGATCACTTTCTGAAAGCAATGGTGTAATGGGGACTATAGCTCGGTTTAGGTTTTCTTCTGCTGCTGCATACTTTACAGGGATCAAGTTGGATGGAGTTGGAGGTTGTTGGGCTAACACAGGCTGAGGTCTTTGTTGGGCTTGGTATTGTGGTTGGTAGGTTTGTTGAGGTCTAGCATACTGTTGTGGTGGGTATTGGTTTTGGTATCTGCCTTGTTGAGGGTATGGCTGAGGGTAGGCTTGCCTAACTGCTTGCTTGTTGTATGGGCACTCTTGTGCGGTGTGATTTGTGTATCTTCATTCGATAGTGCAGTACTGGCTACTAGGGTTTACTTGGGCTTGAGCCATAATGGGACATACATTCGCCAGGTGGTCGCCACCACAAGTGTAGCACCTTTTCACAGGGGCAAACCTTGGAATTTGTTTGCTAGAGACGCCTAGTTTTTGGGCCACTTTCTCAGCGAGTTCCTCAATTGATGTGGATTGCGTGGAAGAGTGACTAGATGCACTCTCTGAATCTTTGTAGATTTTGGAAAGCTCTAGTTCTTCCCCTAGGTTATCTTCAATGTCAATGCACATGCGTACACACTCTTCTATAGACCTAGGGTCCTTCAGATACACATAGGATCTCAATTTCGTACTCAGCAATCCATCCAAGAATAAGGCTACTTGTTTAGCTGGTGTAGGTAGCTCCGAAACAGGGCATCTTTCAAGATATTGCCTAAATCTTCTTCCTGCAAGTCTCACGGTCTCTTGAGGGGTTTGCTTGAAGTTGTGAATCAGTGAGGAGGTATTGTGTCTTATGCCACTCTTAGAGAACTCTACGATGAAAGCCTCTAGGAGTTGGTCTATGCTCCTGAACTGTCGCTCATCCAATGGCTGAAACCATGTAAGTGCTGTGTTCCTAAGGGTTAGACCGAAGGCATTGTACTGCGTGAATAGATCCTCCACTTGTTCAGCTCTCAAGACTTGCTTGAACTCCGCCACATGATCATAGGGATCTCCTGTGCCATCAAAGTAATTCTTCATGGACTTAACTAGCTGGGTTGGTCTCAGAGTTCTTGTGTGCTCTCTAGGTCTCGGCAGAGGGAATCCCTCCACATTTCTCTGATTCCGGTGAGCCCTAAGTATCTCTGGTTCTACTCTATTCGTCTCCGTCCTCGTTCTTTCTCTGCCCACGGGGTTGGCAAAGCTTACTTCTGGTCTATCTCTACCTCTGTCTCTTTGAGTTCCATGAGCTTGGGATGTTCCAGCTCCAGGGTGACCATAGGATACATTCGATCTTGGTTGGGGGAAAATGAATTCACCCTTCCAAGTGTAAGCATGCCTATCATTTTCTATCACCACAAAGATCCTTTCCGAAGTGTGATCTAAGTAGGTCACTCTACCTGGGCTATCCGGATCCTTAAACTCATAGATCATGATAGTTCCTATAGCAGTTGGCTGATTAGATTTATATCTCCAAAAGGCTTCGTCAGTTTCTCGATTGAGGAGCAACTCTATGCTCTTGTTGTCTTGGGGAACCCACTCAGGCGTGATAATCCTAGTGAGAACAGATTTGCCTCGTGGGGTTCTAGGTTCCGCACCCATGTTTCGTTGTTCCAAGTCACCTAAGTCCGCTTCAGAGATTACATTTCCAAATTCATCTGTCCTATCTGGGTGACTGGTGACTACATATATGGTTCCTTCCTTGTCCAGGTATGCACCGTTTTCAAATTTGACTGCTGGGTGCTCTAGTCCAATGGATTGATCAGGATTCTTAATCTGTACCACAGATCTTCCTAAGCCGTCCTCATAGATGCTAGCACCTAATCGGTTGGTCCTAAGGTATTCCAATTGCGTTTTGTAAGGGCCTTCCACCCTGTACAGGTATGGCACTCCTGAACTGCCTGTAGGTCTCTCCATACCTTGAGACATCTCTGATTCACTAGTCTCAGAGCTAGGGTAGTACGAGTGGTGGCTCAACTGCTGGGCCCAAGACCTAGCAGTGTGGTTGACACTAGCCTCTGAAGACCTAAGGCTTTGTCTCTCTCTCCCTAGATGTCGCCCTGATCTAAGGTTCATAAGCTTAATCGAATAACCCAAATTTGCCCAAGTACAACCTCGTTGCAGAGTTCTTTTGTATCAATTACTTGATTCTTTTTAGTTGACTCCTGTGTTAAAATTCTTGTCTGATATCACGTCGCAAGGTATATTTGAGTGTAGTTCCGCACTTAGAGTTGCTCGTTCCCCGTTAAGTTCTTTTCCTTTAAAGTTCTCAATAGTACAAAGATAATGTCCTTAGCTTGAACTTGAGAGTTTAGGTCTGCTTCAAGTTGATAATTGCCTATCGTTGCCCTGACTTACTCCTACCTCAAGTCGTTCTTAGCCTAAACTAGGAATTGACAAAGAGGGTTGAAAGTTTCCAACCTTTTCTGTCCTGCTTGGTTGCCCTGGAATGCCCAGGAAGTGTGTTCCCAAGCTTGCACTTACACTTGCTTTGAACGCCTTTCGATGCTCTTAATAGATCTGTAGAGTTCCAAAGTTAGCTTTCATAATTAAATTCCAAAGACAAAACCAATGATTCTCATTCCTGTAGCACAAATACTAATTTGCCTAGTGAATTTTAGGAAAACAATTCTTAAGACCCTTGACTTTGATCCCCCTGGGTATGGTCAACTTCAAAATACCCTAGCAAAAAATCAACGCCCTAGATCTCAAAAAATGGATGTCGTATGAAAAAGTTATGACCGTTCAGGGTTCTGGGGTTAAGACAGGGTTCAAACAGGATCACTGTGCAATAGGTTTCCCCAGGTTGGTTTCCTAAGGCCTCCTTATGTGCTCTAGAGTAAGATGTTTATGCCCACAATTAGTCCATTTTCTCAATTTAAAAACCCTAAAAAATTTGTCCACATTGGTTGTCTATCGCGATGGACAGGGCTATCAATCGCGATGGACAGAGGTTTCAGACAATCGCGATGGACAGGAGTCAATCGCGATGGACAGAGGGTTCAGTCAATCGCGATGGACAGGAGTCAATCGCGATGGACAGAGGGGTTTAGTCAATCGCGATGGACAGGAGTCAATCGCGATGGACAGGAGTCAATCGCGATGGACAGAGGTTTCAGACAATCGCGATGGATAGGAGTCAATCGCGATGGACAGAGGGTTCAGTCAATCGCGATGGACAGGAGTCAATCGCGATGGACAGAGGGTTCAGTCAATCGCGATGGACAGGAGTCAATCGCGATGGACAGAGGGTTCAGTCAATCGCGATGGACAGGAGTCAATCGCGATGGATAGAGGGTTCAGTCAATCGCGACGGACAGTCAGTCAATCGCGATGGACAGGGGTTCAGTCAATCGCGACGGACAGTCAGTCAATCGCGATGGACAGGGGTTCAGTCAATCGCGATGGACAGTCAGTCAATCACGATGGACAGGGGTTCAGTCAATCGCGACGGACTGAAATTTTGCAAATTTTTTAGAAATTTTTGTGGGAATGTGGTGTGCAGGGTCTCTAGTCTACTATGGTGCACTCAGATTTACCAAAAGGTGAAAATTTCTGTCAATCGCGATGGACAGAAGTCGGCGACTGCGAGACAGTTCTGCACATTTCCGTACCTGCGCAACGTGCTGGAGGGGATGATGATGCTGACACCTGCAAGAAACTCCAAAAGCATACAGAAGATAGCACACGACAGTTCGCTCTCTCGCTCTCTCTCACAAGTGAAATGAGGGAAATGAAGGGAGGAAGGAGATATAGTAAAACTGAAATTTTATGCGATGATGGAGATGGAGGTGGGAGATGGTGATGATGATGATGGTGATGAAGATGGTGTAGAAGAAACAAGAAAGTGGATGAAAGTGAAGAGTTTACCTACAACTCCAACGCGTCAACTCCACGTCTTACCATCACACGCTCGTCCTCAAAGCTCGATCCCCGGCAACGGCGCCAAAATTTGGTGTAGCTCAGTGATGAGTAGCACCTCCTTTAATGTCAATCCGGGAAGACGTGAGGATGGTATGAAGACCTTGAGCAAGTGACGGCACAAGTGCGTGAGTGAGAAGCACACAAGCATGCACACACATACACACACACGCGCACGCACGGCAAGACAAAGAGGGAGAATCAATGGAGTTCTTAGATTACTTTCAAAATGCTCTTACAAGTTCGTTTCAATTACAATCTACCTCAAAAATGAGCTCTCTAGCTCTTTTTATAGTTTTTGACTAGGTTTTGGCCCTGTCCAGACCTAGTGTCCGGCCTAGTTAAAAATTAGGTTCCAGGGCCAATTTGAGGGCTTAAACGGAGTCTAAAAATTATGAAAATTGATATGTAGGCACTTCTAAGGCTCCTCAAGCTCAAGGACTCCTTGGCTTGCACAAAATGGAGCTACAAAAAATATGAAATGGTATTTACAATGATTGTTAGTGATAAGGATCACTGTTATAAAGATGTTGATTTGGAAAATTTTGAAGGGCCTATCTGCCAGATTTGCGTCGACTGCTTTGTCTACTTACTCCTTCACCTCGCTCTGACTCTCTCCGCTAGCTTCCTTGTCTAATCACTCCTTGGGTGCCCATACTGCTCTCAACATGTATACTGAATGATTGGTGACTAGTGATGTGTCATAGACATACCTTATAGGCTTTTTACTCTCCCTTTGGGATCTTCTAAGTGCTTGATTGGATGACTATGGAATGTCTTCCAATTGCTTTTATTTTGTCTTCCCCTTGGACTTCCAAGCTTTGAATTCAATCTACTCTTCATCTTCTGAGTTGACATCGTTTGATATTTGTGGTTCTTCTTGATTTAGAGTTGGAAAATCACTTTCCAAGTCATAGGGTAGCTTAATTTTCTTGCAATCATCTTCAAACCATGAACTATTTTTATCAAAACCACATCCCTAATAATTGTAAATCCTTTGTTAGTGGGTTTGTACAAGGTATATCCTTTCAGGTTTTGGTCATAGCCAATGAATATACACTTTTTAGCTTTTGGATGAAGCTTCCCTCTAATCTGTGGGGGTATATGTGCATAAGCAATGCACCCAAAGGTTTTACAATGGTCTAAGGAAGGTCTCCTGCCGTTCCATGCCTCATAAGGTGTCATTCGATCCAAGGACTTGGATGGAAGCCTATTAATTAAGTATGTGGCTATGAAAACAGCCTCTACCCATAGGTAATTTAGAAGTTTCTTTTCATTCAACATTGATCTTGCAGCCTCTACTATTAATCTATTCCTCCTCTCTGCAACTCCTTTTGTTCACGAGTGTATCTCGTTATGACTTCTCTCCTTATGCCTCTGTCGTGGAGGAATGAATTTATAGTTGGCACATATAATACCTTACTTAAAAGGTTCATGTCATCAGAAGCCTTGACATTTCCGATCTTCTTAACAGAGTGTCTAGTGTCATCACCTCTCTGCACTTCATGCTTCCCTTTAAATTCTTCAAGATCACATTGCAATGCTACATTTCCAGCCACATGATTGGAACAACCAGAATCAATATAGAGAAGATGCTCATCATCTTTACCTTGCTTGGATGTCATGTTCATGATCAGTAGAGAATCCTCTTGGTCTTTTGTTTAGTTGTTATAATCACTTCTACCTCTAAAGCCTCCTTGACATTTGTTGTTGTAGCCTTGGTCGTAGTTGTGATGGTAACTGCTTCCTCCATTGTTGAACGTACCTCTGGATTGTCCATAGCTTCCTCTATGGAAGCCTCTTCCTCTCTGATTCCTTGTGTTCTTAAAACACTCATCTGTCATATGATTGTTCAAACCATAGATATTTCAAGGTGAAGTTTTTTATGATCTCCCCTTGCCTTGCTTTCCTCCTTTGCCCCTTCCTCTAGTACCTCTTCCTCTACCTGTGAAGTTCACTTGAGAGGTACTTGCCTCTTCTTCATTCTTTTTACCTTTCCCTTTATCTTTACTCTTATTTCTATCTATGTAAAGGGCAGAGGATTGATTACCTCTAGAGTTGTCTCCATTCTTGTTGAACTTTGTCTCATGTGTGAAGAGTTGCCCCATCAATGTGTTGAGGTCATCTATTTGCATATTCATATATAGGTCCATTGTCATGGTGAAGGACTCCCACTTATCATCAGCTTTGATGCCATTTATGATCTGCCTTACTATCTACTCCTCTTCTATCTCTTCTCCAATGCTCCCAAGTTGGTCAGCTACATCCTTCATCTTGGTTACATAGTTAGCTACACTTTGCTTTGGTTGCTTCTTCAAGGTTCTGAACTCCATCCAAAGCTAGTTCTTCCAAGACCTTTTATTTGATGAGAGGTATGAAAAAAGTACTACTCAAGTCTCTTGGGAAGTTTTGCGATTCCTAATGTGAGGTAATACGAAATCAGATATTGATTCAAGTATATAAGAGCTAGCTAGAGCATCCTTTGCACACCATGTAATTAGCCTTTCTTGCTCTTCTCTTGTAGGTTGATGTTTGCTTTTGAATATTGACATTTCCTCATCTCGAGAGATGTATCCATATAGGCTTCTTCCTTGGAGATAACCTTGCATCTTTAGGGACCATGTTGGATAGTTCCTCTTGTCCAATGTGTCAATGAATGATGGAAATCCATCTCCCATTTTGCTTGTTGCTCTGATATCATTGTAAAATGAGATCGTGGATAGATTCTAGAGATGAAGTGGTGCTGCAAAATTGTGCTTCACACCAGCCAAGAACAAGTTATGGAGACTATAGTAGACCCCTTGAGCTTCCCAAGTGTCACAAATAATCACCTATGTGCTTTGGAGCATTATCCACTAATCAATGGATCAAAACAGATGAGTAGAAAGCTGAACTATGAGCTAAGACTTGTTATTTTGGTCTCTACACATGTTCAATAAAATGAAGAGTGTTCTCAACGTGCTAGCAATTGAATAATTCCTTTTGGGATTATCTAATCAACTTAGATAGCTACCAATGATTAGTTATTTCAATGAAATTAATCAGGTGTACACTAAGAATGATGCTTAGCAAGTTGGAAGACTAACCCGACATTTTCGGCCTACCACAGTATGCAGAGCAGTGAGCAGAGATGTGAAAATATCTCAAGATTGAGAAAACAATGATAATGAAACTTTGTAGCTATGGAAAAGACAATATGTGGAATCTATAGCATTTTAATTCACATCAAATGAGCAACTATGCACCGAGAACCAAGTCCAAAAAGATCACTGTTCTAAGATGAACTTGACAGAGAGATGAAGTAGAACGTGATCAATGTATATGTATTAAGTCACATAGAAATACAATGACATTGGAAATGAATAATTGCATAATGTGAGGGTGTTGAAGTGGCTATAGAATTAGATCACTAATCACACAAATACCCCTCAATTGATCTTTGAATTAGGCTCATTTCTACATGAGATTTTGATGCATTTTTATAGCTAGAGTTGGATCCAACTTTTGAATTCAAATTCAAGCGCTCACCATAAAGTGAGTCCTAAACTTTAGGATTTACTTTCTCATCAATCAACTACCAAGAATTTGAGATTTAATTCCTCGTAAGTCCACATGGCGTCAGTGCAATTAACATATGCACTTTTACAAGGATAAAAGTAAATTGACTTTTACAAGGGAGTAGTTATATGTGACTATATGAAATAAATAATGACTCTCCAAGTATGTAGGCTTGGGCTCATTTTGCACCAACATTCAATCATCTCCTGTAATCCAATCATTGATTTGAACCTTTTTGATTTGCTTCCATCCAATGCTTTTATCATCATATCTCCACATTGTTGGTGTGTAGATACATATGAAAATTGTATCTCCTTACTCATGATTTTTTCTGTGACGTAATGATAGTAAACTTCTATATGCTTAGTCTTGGCATGATAGAAAGGGTTAGCACCAAGATTTAATGAACTAATGTTGTCTTCAAATATATGTGGAGTTGAAGTGTTTAGCCCTAAATATGAATATAGGGTCGTAATCCACATAGTTCCCTATGTAGCATTTGCAAGTCCTCTGTATTGAGCTCTGTTGATGAAAGAGCAAGTATAGGTTGCTTGTTGGAAGGCCATGAAATGAAATTTTTACTTCCAAAATTAAGATAACATAATGTGCTTCTCCTATTATGTTTAGAGCCTGTCCAATCTACATCAGAGAAGATTTTAACATCTATATCAAATGTATCTGAATAGTACATAATTTCATTGATTGTACCCTTCAAGTATTTCAGAATTCTCTTTGTTGCTTCCATGTGAGGCGTCCATGGAGTGTGCATGAACAGACTTAGCAAACTAACTCCATAGCAATATCTACTCTACTTAGATTATCATACTTAAAGTTTCCAACTAAGGTTTGATAGCTCGTAACATTTTCAATTATTTCACCTTCATGAGAACTTAGCTTTAGATTGTCCTCCATGGGTGCACCTGCAACCCTTGTATTTTTCATCTTGAACTTGTTGAGCATATCTCTAGTGTAATTTCTTTGAGTGAGGAACATACCTTTCTCTCTATATACTACTTCCAAGCCTAGGAAGTATGTGAGTAACCCAAGATCACTGATCTTGAACTCTTCCTTCATTTGACCTTTGATTTTCCTAATTCCATCTGCATCATTTCCTATCATGATTATGTCATCCACAAAGGTACATGACCTCTGAGTGATTCCTTTTAATGAAGAAGGAAGGATTTGCCTTGCTTAAAATAAAACATTTATCCTAAAAGTACGTGATAAGTCTATGATTCCAAGCTCTAGGAGCTTGCTTCAAGCCATACAACGCTTTCCCAACCTCCATATATATTATGGATATGATTGGTCTTCAAATCTAGGAGGTTGAGCCATGTATACCTCCTCTAAATCCAACCATTTAGAAAAGCATTTTTAACATGATGTGTGAAGGATTGGCATCATCTCATCTCGAGATATGTAACCATAGAGATTTCTCCCTTTTCATTTCGGGGAAATCTACATCATGATCTCATACTCTCGGATTTATGCTGCACTCATACCTCATATATGAGTGAGGAATTTATGATGTGTGAAGGATTGGCATCATCTCATCTCGAGATATGTAACCATAGAGGTTTTCATAGAGAACATTGTCATTTCGGGGAAATCTACATCATGATCTCATACTCTCGGATTTATGCACTCATACCTCATATATGCTTTTGGAGGTTTTCCAATTCTATCATTGCATCTTGAGATGTATCAATGGTAGTATTGGTCGACGCAAGACTGATATGTGGTTCTATTGACTGTGTTTCCATGAGGGCGGTCAACTCCTTTGTGAGCTTGTTGTGGGATTCTAGTAAAGTCGTGTAATCTTCCAAAATGATTCTGATAGAATCAAGGGGCATTGCTTGGAATCATGAGGAGCTTGAGGGCGTTGCCACATTAAGATCCATAGTTGCCTCTAAGTTTTTCTTTCTCTCTTCGCAATCGTGTGATGACTTTGCACTAAGCCAATATCGTGGCTGCATTTTGTGTTGCATTCCATTTAAATTACGAGGGTGTCTTCTAGCCGTTGAATCATCTCTTAATTCTTTTCTTCAAGTTACGTTTCGAAAGTTGTATGTGCTTCATTCAAAGTTGTGTAACATTATTTTAAGGAGGCATTCTCCACCAATAGCAATCTTATGTGTGTTTGTAGAGGCTCGCCTATTCGTGATGATTCTGATTCAATTTTCCAACCAAAACATACTCCTCTTGGATTTGATTCATTCATGAGAACATCCCTCCAAGAGCAATTTCTATTCCAATTGTAGAAAAGACTAGATTTGTATGCACTGATAGAGGGCGTGCAAGGTGGATTGCAGAGGGGAATGGGGAAGTGAAGATGTCAATGAGTGGTGGTAGAGGGGGAATGAGGGATAGGGGGATCATGGTGGGTGGTGAGATGCCCATGAGTTCCATGATCAGTAATTGTATGGTGGATACAATGAATAGTGATATGAATGCATGTTATGGAGGTGTGAATGTGGTAAAAAAATGGTGATATGGGGTCAAGGAATAGAGGAAAGCTCCAAAAACTCATGAATGATGGCACAACGTGCAAAACATGTGGAAATTATTGAAAAGTGGAGGCGATCATCAAGGAGGAGGATCTTCGAATGGTGAATTGGAATACTACGATGAGAGGTTGTGTTGTTGGTCGAGGGTATATTGCAGGTGATGAAGCTATGGGAGAATATTGAGAAAAAAAGGGTGTAGGTAAAAGTTGTTAATTGTGAGGTAGTGTGAAGCAAGGATTGAAACTCCTATGAGGGAGCTTTGATCCAAACTGGAGAGCGAATGGTGGTGGTGACTGAAGAGGTATCGATGAGAGGAATTAGGGGCGGAGTGTGTTTGTGGAGTAATGATTGTCAAGAAAGGTTTGGTGGTAGAGGGACTTGAATTCTGAAGCAACTATCATTGAGTTCTTGTTGCAATAGTGGATGAACTCTTTCTGTATTGAGTTGATTGCATGCTTGAAATTTCTCCATGTGTCAATAAAAGCTTCTATAGGGCCTTTGTATATGCAAGAAGATATGGCTCTTCTTCTTCCTAATCATTTGGTTTTTGTTCATCTTCTCTTTTGGTGTGTTACCCAAGCTAATTGGGCCTTTCATATTCTTTCGAGATAAACAGTGTATCCAAAGAAAGAAAGGAAAATCTATAAGTGGATCAGGTATTTCAAAATCGAAGAATAGCCTAGTTTCATGTGTGGTAATGTCACTGATACAAATGTTTCGGAGCCACATATGTTTCTTGGATTGGTTCTAGTTCCACTAAAAAATTCTTCCATGATGGGTGGTCTAGCAGAGTCTATTATCGATGCCCTATCCAGTTGTGGAACACAAATGGTGAATGAGGTGATGATTGTTTTTTTTTTTTGAGCGTACAATGAATTGGAAATACACACTCACACACCTAACCTCGTAAGGTGGAAGCAACTATCATGAGAGACTCATGGACATGTCCAGCCAAGACTTGAACTCAAGACTTCCTCCCACAGCTTCAAGGTGTCAGCCAGTAGGCTACTTGGGCTTGGACATGAGGTGATGATTGTTAGTGGCCCTGAGGGTGAAGAAAAAGGGACAGCTCAATTTCATAGATGAAACACGCCACTAATACCTTATCAATTTCGTGCCTGATTTTTACAAAATGCTTCTCTTTATAAGTAGGTCTTTTTTGCATGGGGTGTTCAAGGGAAGATCTTTGGATACTCTCATAAGATGTGTATGAGATCTTCCTCCAATAGAATTCGACGAGTCATTTGCTATATAAGAGCATCTTTCATCATTTTTCTCCACCTTTATAACCGCTTTCTTTGTGTCTTCCTTATTATTAGAACTTTCTCACATTTTCTTTTCATGTTTTGGCATGGAAGTAATGATTTTGGGATCCTAATTTCATGTTTCCTAGAATTTTCAAGAACTTAAAAGCTTGTTGTTTGAGTTGATTTATTGGTAGGGATAGTAGCTTGTTCAACCGTAAAGTCATGTTCATAGATGTCAAAAATGGCTTGTGTGGGATCATCCATGTTTGAAGGATCAATAAGGGTCCCTATACCATTAAGATGCTCTTCTTTATTGATAAAGGGCCCTTTCATGCAGAGACTCGATACTCACTAATGGTTGATTGAAATCATTATATTAATTTGGTATCACTTCATTGGGTAGTAGCATCTCACATGTTGGATCATCATTGATGAGGTTCACTAAAAATGAACCCAAGTCATAGCCATTTTCGTCATAATGATGTGTGAGTGTTTGCTCACTCAGTGCTACTTTGATGACTCCCTGAAATGTGTGGCCAATCGAAAGGATCAAAGTCATCCTCCTTTAGATTAGAGGTAGGAATTTAGTCAAGTTCTTTGATTGATCATTGCAATGTTGAATTCTATCACTTCTTCTTGCTTGAGACAACCAAAGATTAGTATTTTCATCCATCCAAGATGGCTGACTCAAACGTTCTATAGAGCTTTTGTCATTGTCATTATATATTTCATATCATGGGAGAGCTGGCACGTCTCGATATGTGTTGGTTTGTAAGTATTTGTGACATTATGTTGGATGAAAATTGCATTTTCTCCCGAGTATTGAACGACTTTCATCGACCTCAAGAATGGCCATCCTCAAAACAATTCAAAATTACTTGCCTTGTTAAATTCACGTATAGCCATTTTCAACATCCCATTGGGTCAAGACAATATTTTTTAGCAGACCTAAGGGTCTCTGCATGTGTCTATGTCCCAATTGAAGATGAATTCTAGTGCAAACTAAGGCGGTCTTACCCTAGTTTCCCATACGTTTTGGGTAACGATGGCTACTCTCGTGCATGAATCTATAGTTGCCTTGGTCTTTGTTGTCATTTGGACTCAAGATTCAAAGATTAGCTTTCTTGCACTTAGAGACTACTTCATCATCTCGAATGTATGATGATAGAGATTCAAAGTGCAGGGCTATGTCTACCCAAGATTTGGACTTACTGACTCATTAAGAGGTAAGTCAATCCTCAATATACCATCACATCTCGAGAACTCATTAAGAGGTAAGTCACTCCTCACTATACCATCACATCTCGAGAACTCATTAAGAGGTAAGTCACTCCTTACTATACCATCACATCTCGAGAACTCTAAAACAGGAGGTCTATGTTAAGCAAATTCTTCTGTACTCCATTTGGCCTCTACAATTTGATGCCAAAATTCACTTTGGTGAGAACCCTCTTTATCATAAACGAGAACATCCTCTTGAGAGAGTGGGACCTTAGCTTGGATGGGTTCTCGATTTGCTATAGTCACCTGGTGTCTAGGGGCTGGTTCATGAGGTTGAGGCGCTTGTAATGCCTCTTGATGGAATTGCGCCACCTTATGAAATTCTTCCTTAGGCATATGGGTGGGAAGAAGGAGATTATGATCTTTCTCTAATAGTTTTTGAGTGACTTAAATCAATTGTTGGAGCATATCTAGTCATTCCTTTTCTAAATCCCATCATGGATAACATCTATCATGATTCTCAATTGATCATCCGGCTCTAAGTCTATGATGGTATGCTGCCAATAATCATTCGAACTTACTAGTAAGAATTAGAGGGTGATCTATGACTTATCTTCGTTGTAGCCATGGTTTTTCATATGCATATGAAAGTGATAATGCTAGAGCACTATGCTCCTACGTTCATAGTTCTTGAGTTTTCTTTCGCTCCTTATTAGGTTGATCTTCTCTCCTTTTGAGATCATCTTGCTTCCTAGTTTTTTCATCTTGATTAGAGTTGAGAGAGTCCTCAATTTTAGTTACCTTTTTCTTCCATTTATTAACATATTTTCCATGCCAATTCTTCTCAATTACCTCGATCGAATTTGTCTATGGATAAAGGAAATCCATCTCTCATGTTCATCTCTTGATGCTCTGATACCACTATGAGGAGATGGAAAGAAGGTATGCAGACAATCACCTTCTATGCTTCATATCTGTAGATCCTTTGAACCAAACTTCATGAAAATTGATATGAAATTATTAAAACTAAGTTAAATTATAGCAAATGAGTGAGTACATATAGAAAAATCGATTCCACAAAATCACGATAATGATGAAGATGCAGCAGAGAACACGGAAGAGAGATGTACTTGAAGAAATGTATCAAAATGTATAGGCTAATGAATATACGATACAAGCAAACTATAGTAGACTACTCATACATGAGGTGAGCTCAATGTATGCTCACTAATGTAGCTCAATGTCTCTTAGGATGGCACACTTATCCCACGACTAAAAGCATGTCTATTTATACTCATAATTTGAGTTTGAATTTGAATTTTTCCTTGCCTAAAACTGATCTTACACTTTAGGGATGGTTTGAATTGATTCTTGCTACCACATGAGTCATGGGTTTAGCTCCCTAACTTCACAAGATTCCTTATTCTCTTCTCTTTTACATTTATGCAAAGTAAATACAACCAAATTGACAAGCAAGTGTTCATATGTGGTTCTTCATGGAGGTAATGAGAAAATATGTAGTCCTAAATAATTAGCTAAGCACTTAGGCTTGCTAATTGCACCAATAGCTACTTCTTTTAAGGGACCTCTACTTTATGAACTTCTTAGTCTCACCATCTTTGTCCTTAGTTTGTTTTTCTTGTTTTTGTAGGTTTTTCCTCATCCGTATTCTCTTGAAATTTTTGTTTTAAAGAACCAATGGTTTTGACTACATCCACTTGGAGAACAGGTAAAAACGTGTCGTTTTGTTGTAAAATATGCTCTTCAACACTTGCCAAAGCTTTCATTACATTAATTGTTTGGATGTATATTGATCGTTCCTCCAAGGGCAACTTTCTTGGATCTCTTTCATCACTAAATGGCATTTTTGGTTTCCATTTGGATTATCATTATACCAAATCTCCAAATCCGCGCCACCTTATCTCCCCTTAGTAACCGTCTCTAAAAATTCATGGGGTAATCATTGCCACCAACGAGTGAGAAAATTGACTTTCAATGATGAGCTTGATTATTAGATTTCCTGCTCTTGAGAATTTGCATTGCCTACACCGGACATTGGTCAAACACGTTAACTTGAAACGATGCTAGAACCTAGTCTTCCAAATGAAGCTCTTGACACAATGAATTAAGAAATAATATGTTCACTCTTAATCCTCAATAAATATTTATCATGTATAACCATTTGTTATGAAAATCTAAACTGATAACATGAATTTGATATTCTGCCTCAAGTAGAGCTTTATCCGTAGCAACTACTTCAAGTCGAATGAACATTTAACTCTGGTGTTCTTTTTTTTTTTTAATATAAAGGAAGTTCGGCATTAGCCTACTCTCCCAGACTTGAATTAAATAAAGAAAAGTACAAGAGAAGGGGACTAGTGCCCACGGGACCCCCCAAATCCCACAAAGCAGGGGAAGCTTTTACAGAACTTAGATGGCATTACAAAGAAGGTTAATTACCCTCTCATCACCCTCATGTGGGGCCCACTTGGGTTTAAGCTTGTTATTGATCAAAAGGAGTACTTGATGATGCCTGAAGGGGGGGGGGGGATTTCTTACGGTGTTGTTTCTTTTTGTACATGACTCATTTATTAATTGATGTACTATCTTTTTTTTTTTTTTTAACGAGGCACTAATGCAAGAAGTTACCATAACATAGTTTTGAGCGGCACCTCTACGAGTGCTTTAAGCTATCCAACCCTCCTTCCTATTATAGGGTTCATCTCATCAATATAGTTTCCCTTAATTTCTTTGCTATGTTTTGTTGTTGACATTGGCCTAGATCATCTTTTTACAGTTTTCCAAATGGTGGTGGG
Source organism: Ceratopteris richardii (assembly GCA_020310875.1). Classification (NCBI taxonomy): domain Eukaryota; kingdom Viridiplantae; phylum Streptophyta; class Polypodiopsida; order Polypodiales; family Pteridaceae; genus Ceratopteris; species Ceratopteris richardii. The sequence goes on from CM035428.1 coordinate 22,312,273, forward strand.
TGTTTACATATTTCGTTAGTGATGTATGTGACACTTAGGACCATCGGGGCACCTTTTTTCCCTCCTTACAGGTCATTTATTTTTGAACATTAATTTGTTATTTTATTCACTATTTTGTTCTAATCCAAGCTTCTTCTTCTTCCATGTGTTGTTGATGTGCTTGCGCAGACCTCAAAGTCCAACAATTGTGATCAGAGCGCGTCACCACTTCATCTTGGGTGTCATCAACACCACTCCTATTAATCACATGAAAATTGGTGAGCATACTCCGGGAAATTAGGTGTTCAAAATACCTTTGATTTGTGGCATCAAAATTTCCATTTGATCTCAATTGAAGACCATCAATGTGTAGACATGGACTCTACATTAAGTGATGAAGATGTGGAGAAATTAGAAAATATAGGATTTAAAGCATCCAAACCAAGGAGGAGAAGATTTCTACCACCTAATGTTGATGTATAGTCATCCAATAGGGTTATTTACCCTATTCAAAGGTTAAATTATGATTCATTCATTGCAAGGCACTATGCCTCCATGAATCAAGTTTTAGCTCATGAGGAACCTAAATCTTTTGAAGAAGCAAATACAAATAGGGAATGGAATGAAACCATGGATGATGAAATCAAGGCACATGAAGAAAATGATAAGTCTTGGTAATTAGTTCCAAATACAAAGGACATGAAAGCCATTGGGAACATTTGGGTGTACAAAGTAAAGAGACATGGAGATGAGAGCATCTCTAGGTATAAATCAAGGTAGGTTGTACACATTTTTGCTCAAATATATGGCATAGAATTTGAGGAAACATTTAGTCTTAGCTACAATGTTTAGCGTAATAATTTTGATTGCAATTTTAGCCTCAAAGTGTTGGAAGATAAAGTAGTTGGATGTAAAGAATGATTTCCTTTAAATGGAGATCTTGAAGAGGTAGTCTTCATTATGTATCCCCAAGGCTTTGAAGATGAGAGGTTTCCACATCATGTATGTAGGCTTAAAAATTCTCTTTATGGAATCAAGCAAGACCCAAGGGCTTGGAACCAAAAACTTCTAGATTAGTTGGTAAAATATGGATAGAATGAGAGTCATGCAAACCCATTGTTGTTTTTCAAGAAGGAAGGAAACAATTTTTTTTCATTTCTATATGTGGTCATGATTTGATAATTACATGGGATGATGAATCCTATATCAAGGACATAAAGAGGAACCTTGGATGTGATTTAAAAATCTCATATTTAGGGATCTTATGGTTCTTCCTTGGGATTGAAGTACCATACAAAGAAGAAGGTATATACTTCATGCAAAATAATTATATTTTGGATCTTTTGAAAAAGTTTGGTTTGTGTGATTTGATGTCTATTTCATATCCATTATAAGTAAATGTTAAACTAACTATTCATGAGGGTGAAGAACTTGAGCGTGTGAGCATGTATAGGTAAATTATTGTTTTTGTATACTACTATGACAAGAAAAGATATTGCACATGTAGTTGGAGTGTTATCTCAATTTCTGTAAGCAGCAAGGTTACCTCTTCTTGTTGCAGCAAAAAAGGTTGATTAATTACCTCAAAGAATTAGTTAATGAAGGCCTATATTATCCATTTGATGATGGATTACATATAAAATATTATTGTGATGTTGATTGGTAGGTTCCAAAGATGACATGCAAATCAGTAGAGGATATGTTATCATGTTAGGGAACAAGATCATGTCAAGGATGTCAAGGAAATAACCAATAAATGGCTCTTTAATTAACCAAAGTTGAGTATAGAGGCTTAGCAAAAGTCTTCTATGACTTATGTGGCCCAAGAGATGATTTATTGATCTTGATTTGTAGGTAAAGCAAGTACCTATTTTTTTGTGAAAACATAAGTAGCATATGCTTGGCTCAAGATCTAGTTTTCTATGTAAGGTCCAAGCACATAGAAGTCCATTATCACTTTATTTTAGCAAAGGCCATGTCAAAGGATGTAAAGGTAGAGCATGTGAGTACAAAGGAACAATATGAAAATATGTTCTCCATAGCTTTGGATGGAATAAAGATACAACACTTCAAGGCTTGCATTGAAGCCATTGAGACTTGAGGGGGAGTGTTGAAAATCAAGTCTCAATAATAAAAAAGGACTCATCCACGTACGTTATCACTACATCAGGGAGAGAGTGTTGGATAAAGAGGTACACGTTCAACACATAAGTACCAAGGATCATGAGCTTAGACTTGCAAATCAGTAGAGGATATGTTATCATGTTAGGGAACAAGATCATGTCAAGGATGTCAAGGAAATAACCAATAAATGGCTCTCTAATTTACCAAAGTTGAGTATAGAGGCTTAGCAAAAGTCTTCTTTGACTTATGTGGCCCAAGAGATGATTTATTGATCTTGATTTGTAGGTAAAGCAAGTACCTATTTTTTTGTGAAAACATAAGTAGCATATGCTTGGCTCAAGATCTAGTTTTCTATGTAAGGTCCAAGCACATAGAAGTCCATTATCACTTTATTTTAGCAAAGGCCATGTCAAAGGATGTAAAGGTAGAGCATGTGAGTACAAAGGAACAATATGAAAATATGTTCTCCATAGCTTTGGATGGAATAAAGATACAACACTTCAAGGCTTGCATTGAAGCCATTGAGACTTGAGGGGGAGTGTTGAAAATCAAGTCTCAATAATAAAAAAGGACTCATCCACGTACGTTATCACTACATCAGGGAGAGAGTGTTGGATAAAGAGGTACACGTTCAACACATAAGTACCAAGGATCATGAGCTTAGACTTGCAAATAAGTAGAGGATATGTTATCATGTTAGGGAACGAGATCATGTCAAGGATGTCAAGGAAATAACCAATAAATGGCTCTCTAATTAACCAAAGTTGAGTATAGAGGCTTAGCAAAAGTCTTCTATGACTTATGTGGCCCAAGAGATGATTTATTGATCTTGATTTGTAGGTAAAGCAAGTACCTATTTTTTTGTGAAAATATAAGTAGCATATGCTTGGCTCAAGATCTAGTTTTCTATGTAAGGTCCAAGCACATAGAAGTCCATTATCACTTTATTTTAGCAAAGGCCATGTCAAAGGATGTAAAGGTAGAGCATGTGAGTACAAAGGAACAATATGAAAATATGTTCTCCATAGCTTTGGATGGAATAAAGATACAACACTTCAAGGCTTGCATTGAAGGCATTGAGACTTGAGGGGGAGTGTTGAAAATCAAGTCTCAATAATAAAAAAGGACTCATCCACATACGTTATCACTACATCAGGGAGAGAGTGTTGGATAAAGAGGTACACGTTCAACACATAAGTACCAAGGATCATGAGCTTAGACTTGAGATTCGATCCAACTTTAGTAGAAAATAATAAATTTCAAGAAAATCGAAATATTATAAGAAATGGATACAAAGTGATAAAGAAACTCTACTCATAATTGAGAACTAACTAGATTGTATACATAAAAATCTAGGTGTTAGATATGGTTACTCAAAGTATGAGGAAATCATCAAGCAAGTAGAGGGTTTGCTTAGCAAGGGGTTTACTAGATTATTTAAATCCTCTAAGAGATAACACACACGGGATCTCATACATTTGGGGTAGAAGTTGTGTTTCAATAACTCTGAAGAGATTCCTTAAATGATAGAAAGCTCTTCTCCTAGAAAATAGGCTTTATCACACCTAAGCAATATATATGATTGATTTGAGAAATATGAGGGGAATTCAAATTCAAATTGAAGATGAATGATCATGCTTCACTCTTTTCCCTACAAAGCTCTAAGTTTCATCCATTGAGATGGTTCATATGCTCCTAAAGTTGGAGCTTGATTTTTAACACTCTTGCTCAAGCTACAAAGTTCAACTCTTTGACCTAGCTGCATCATTCCAATGTCTCTGTTGAGTTTAGTTAGCTTATTGATTCCAATGCTTGGTGAACATGTCAACACACCGATCCTTGGTACTTATGTGCTAAACTTGTATGTCCTTAGCCAACACATTTTCCCTGATGTAGTGGTAATGTACCTCTATGTTTTTGGTCCTAGCATGGAAGATAGGATTGGCAAATAGATACAAACTACTCATATTATCACACATCATTGTAAATTGATTGACCTAAATATTTAATTTATTCATGAGATTCTTGAGCCACATGAGCTCACATGCAACTTCTCCTAATGCTTTGTATGCAGCTTGTGTGGAAGATAGGGCAACTGTAGGTTCTTTTTTTGCCATCCATGAGATGACCTTCTTTCCTAGCATCATTGCATATCCACTTGTACTCGTATCGTCTTTGGATACTACCAAATCAGCATTTGTATATGCCTTCATCTAAATATCATCTTCAAAAGGATAGGAAAGACCTTCATTCAAAGTACTCTTGAGATATCTCAGTACTCTTTTAGCTGCAAGTAAATGAGGAACTCTAGGTGTGTGCATAAATTAAGATAGCACATGAACTGTATATACTAGGTGAGGCATTGTGGTAGTGGCATAATTCAAAGAGTCCACCATTGATCTATATAAGAGTCCTAAACTTTATTACCTTCCATTGAAGTCAATTTCACATTTACTTCATTAGGTTTCTCAATGGTTTGCACCTTGTGATTCTATACCTCTACAAGATATCTAAGATTTACTTTCTATACATGAGCCAAATACCATTATCCTTATATATGAATTTAATACCTAAGAAATGTCTTAGATATCAAAGGTCTAAGATCATCAACTCCTTCATGAGCCCTTCTTCGATTTCCTTAAAGCATTATTCATGATCTCATACACACATTGGTAGAAAAATGATTCACCTTCTCTTTTGTAGAACAATGATGGATTCTCTTTGCTTTGTTTGTATCCAAAATTGATCAACCAATCTAGAAGCTTTTGATTCCATGTTCTTGGGCTTGCTTGAGACCATATGGTGCCCTAACCTTTCATATGACTCCAAAAAGTTGGCATGCCATTGACACTCAGGGTCAAGGACAAAGCATGGAAGCGCATCAAGGAAGTGGAAACACAAGAAGAAGGAGCAAGTAGGGAGCTCCAAGAAATATATGTCAAATTTTCAAAAGAAATCCCTATAAAAATAGTGATTTTCATCACTAAAAGCCATTGTCAATACCATTTTCTATTTTTTCAACTCTATTTTGTTCAAGTCAAGGAGTCCTCAAGCTTGAGGAGTATTAGAAGTATCATCCTACCAATTTTCATAATTCTTAGACTCCATTTGAGCCTCCAAATAAGCCCTGGAACCTAATTTTTAACTAGGCCGAACACTAGGTCTGGACGGGGCCAAAACTACTCAAAAAACTATAAAAAGGGATGGAGAGCTCATTTTTGAGGTTAGCTTGTTGTAGATTTGAGCTTGGTAAGAGAGTTCTTTTGTAATCAAAGATCTTCCATTGTTCCACTCTTTGTTCTTACCTTGTGTGCGCATGTGTGTGTATGTGTGTGCATGCTTGTGTGCTTTCACTCACTCACTTGTGCACTTCACTTGCTCTTGGTCATCATACCATTCCCCATGTCTTCGTGGATTGACATTTATGAGGTGAAACTCCTCATGTTGGTACTTGCCATTGTCACTTGATAGCAAGACATAGAGTAGCGACGTTGGAAGGTAAAAAAATCACCATTTTCAGTCCAGTTTCTGAGTTTTTCTTCATCTTCATCTTCACCATCACCACCATTTCCTCCCATCTTCACCTTCTTAGATTTTTTCACTTTTTTTACTGTAAATTCCCTATTATCACCTCTTCATCTTCATTCTTGGCTGCACGAGGAGTTCACAGAGAGCGAGAAATAAAGCGTGTATGAAATACAAAGGTTCACACTAGGAAAACACCGAAAATCTGAGTACATGCTAGGAAAACACTTATGTCTGGTATCGTGAGTGGAATATCGTGGGTTTGGAGAGTGACTTTGCTTCTACAGGCACATAAGAGTGAAAAGGAGAACCTAAGGTACACATATTTGCAAAAAATTTTAAATTTGGAACTCAAAAACTCCAAGTATCATGTCCGGTTGAGTTTTGGTATCGCGATACCAGAACTCCCGTGTAATCACGAAACCTGTCGAGTATCGTATCCTCTCCTTGTGGTATCCCGATACCATCAAGGTATCTCCTATCGCCAAGTCGAGGTATCGTGATCGTGCTTAAGTGTTATCATATCGTCCAGCAGGAGGTATCGTATCATGTCCATTTAGTGATAGATTCGTATCGCGTAGCACAAGCAGTATTGTATCGTGTCGTTCAAGGTATCGTATTGTCTACTAAGCGATATTGTATCGTTTACAAACTAGTATCATATCTTCCTAACTACTGGTATCATATCGTGAGCCAATCAAGTATCGTATCGTTAGTTATCCTAGTATCCTATCGTGAGATTGGTATCGTATCGTGCCAATCAGAGGTATCGTATCGTGACCACTTCCAGTATCGTATCGTCTTGATAGCAGTATCGTATCATCGAATTTGGTATCGCCTTGGCGGTATCATATCGCTGTATCGTTTGTAGTGGTATCACGTATCATGGAAAACAAAGGTATCATATCGTGAAAATTTGGTATCATATTGCCTGTTTTGAAATACTCCTAGAGAGATCATGCTTCCCTGTTTTAACCCCCAGAGCCCTGAACTAGCATAAATTTCTCATACGAAATCTGTTTTGTTGTGTAAAACTAATACGTGGATTATTAGATATAGTATTTTGAAGTCGACCCTTAGGTGGGACTAGGAAACCAAGGAGTCCCAAAGGATTTTGAGCAATACAAGAGAACCATGGGACCAAAAAACAAGGCTTATGAACCCGATATCTGGTAGACACCTAGGCAAGGATAGACAAAGCATTAGATCATCAGAGGCCAGTGTCAACCATACAACCAAGTCTTGGGCACAACAACGTAGTGGTTATCCTTACACACTAAGTTCCGACACAAGTGATTCAAAAATGTCTTTCAACATGGAAAGATTCACACGTACCTTAGGTACTGCCTATTTACAAACACGAGAAGGTCCCTATAAGACACAATTGGAATATATCAAGACCAACCAATTAGGTGCTTTCATCTATGAGGATGGCCTGAGACGATCGGTGGTCCAACTCAAAAATCCAAACCAACCCTTTGGACTTGAACACCTCGTGGTCAAGTTCGAAGAGGGATCATATACCAATAAGGAAGGAACCATGTATGTGGTTACCAGCTTACCAGACAGGACAGATGAGTTTGGAAACATCATTCTTGAGAACGAGATAGGAGACCTACAGCAAGGAGACCTAGGATGAGAACCGAGGACTCCCAGAGGTAAGTCGTCCGTCTTGACTAGAGTAATCACTCCAGATTGGATCCCTCAAGACAACAAAAGCATAGAACTATTTATGAATAGAGAAACACAGGAAGCCTTTTGGAGATCCAAGCCAGATCAACCTAGCCCAATAGTCACCATCTATGGACTCAAAGACCATGAGACACCAGGCAAAGTTGCATATCTCAATAACACATCTGAGAAAATGTTCTTGGCAATGAAGCATGATAGGCATGCATACACTTGGCAAGGTGAATCAATTTTCCCTCCATTAAGATCTAGCATTTCCCATGGTATCCAAGGAGCTGGATCACCCAAGGTTAATGAAACCCAACCAGAACGAACTAGAGAGAGACTTGAGGTAAGATTTGCACACACGATGGGTAGAGAAAGATCATAACATGAAGGTGAAAGACCTGAGCTCATAGGCATCAAAGAGATGAACATGAGTTTCCATTGCCTAGACCCCGAGAGCACCCAAGAACCCGTAGATCCTCTCACATGGTCAAGGCAATGAAGAACTATTTTGATGGATTCGGATATCCTTATGATCACGTGGTCGAGTTCAAACAAATGTTACGAGATGAACACGTTGAGGACTTGTTCACCCAGTTTGAGGCATTTAGTTTGACTCTCAAGGTTACTACCTTAGCTTGGTTCCAACCCCTGAACAATCGCAATTATCGAAACATAGGCCAACTACTAGAGGAATTCATTGTAGAATTTTCCAAGAGTGGCATTAGGCATAACACATCATCCTTGATCCATCGCTTCAAGCAGACATCTCAAGAAACAGTGTGACTTGCAGGAAGACGGTTCAGATAGTACTTAGAAAGATGCTCTATGATAGAATTACCCACAACAGCCAAACAAGTGGCCTTATTTTTAGATGGCTTACTGAGCACAAATTTAAGATCATATGTGTACTTGAAAGAGCCCAGATCCATAGAAGAATGTGTGCACATGTGCATTGGCATAGAAGACAACTAGGAGAGGAGTTAGAATTGTCCAAACTCTATAAGGATTCTGACAATTCTATTTGTCATACCTCCAAAAGCTCCATAGAGATAGATGAGATAGATGAGCACTTTGCGAAGAAGCTAGGAGTTCAAAATAGACAAACACCAAGGGTCACCTCATTAAAGCGATGTTACAACTGTGGAGGACACCACATGGATAATGTTTGCCCAATGATGGCTCAGTCCCAATCTATATTGCACCATTGAGAGGAAATACACAAATCATATGGCTCAAGATTGTCCATACAATAGGCAGGCTATCAGACAAAATTATCAGCAACCTTACTAGCAAGCGAGATATTAGAATCAATACCAACAACCATATTATAGGCCACAACAACAATATCAAGCACCATATAGGCCACAACCAGACCTAGGAAACCAACCACTTGCTCCGGCCAATGTGATCCTAGTTAAGTATACAGTGGAAGAGGAGAACCGTAATAGAGCATTGGTGCCACTACCCCGTTGGTCTCAGAAAATGACTCTCATGCTCATAGTTCAAACTACTCCCATGAAGATAGTCCACAAGCTTATTATAGAGAGTCACGAGAGCATAGTGAGGCTTATTCTTATCAATATGAGACTCCACTTATGGAACAAAATTGGGAGCTAGAATACTCCAATGTCACATATATGAATCCCAACCCCAGGCCCCAAGCGAGACAAGTAAGACCACAAGCTCCAAGAGGTCCATGTTTTAGATTTAAGGGCCACCATTTCATTCGTGAATGTCCCCATTCACAGACTCTGGGACAAGGACAACACATCACAATACAAGGTTTTTGTCCTGAGTGCGGCAAGGAACATCTCCTGAGAGATTGTCCCAGGAATCCCTCCAGTACACCCAAGGTTACACCCATTAATGTGGTAGGGTCAGTGGTGGATTCAAGTTCAAGTAGCAGTAATGTGGCTCCTATATAGGCATTTACTAGGGCATAAGCTATACAACAAGCGAAACCAGCTCATTAATCAAAGTCAAGTCAATCAGGAGAGCCGAGTAAGAGGAAAACAAGAACATGGAAGGATACCAGGGAGAGAACCAATCGCAACTGGAATAAAAAGCTATGAGAATTAGAAGAAAGCTTGAAAGATACAAAAAAAAAAAAAGAAGACATTGCATCTCAAAGCCCCTCGCATGCCAAAGTTCCATCCACTCCACCTCATCCCACCCCGCCACCCATTGTAAATAAACCACAACCAGGGTCTGTTCTTGCAGATCCAACCCCAGAAGACTTGGACATGATGTTCAAGGCCTACCAGGCTCGACTTCAAGAAAGGCCAACATCTACAAACCTAGAAAAGAGTTACCCTAGAGCATATTTAGAGATTGAACGAACAAAAATGTGCATGAAAATGGTAGAGCTAGATTAGGTTATGCTTGAGACCAGTCAATCGTTCAATCGAACAAACTCTATCAAGCCAGATTTGCATTTCCAGGGCTTAGTAGAAAGATTAGAGCTGTTGGTAAACAAGCCCTAGGTTTCTTTACCTCCACAGGTGCAACCAGTTGTTGAAAGAGAAAGCTCACCACCAATGAAAGTTTACATTCCTCATTCCATAGATGAGGGAGCACCTCTTTCAATTCAACAATACTCTCAACAGTTCTTGCGGGAAACACAAGAAGAGAAATGGGCCAAGGAGAAGGGTAATGCCCCTCCTATTCTTGAAATTGATGATCTTCACGATCAATTTCCCCAAGATGTTCCATTTATTTATGCAGAACAAGTAGAGAAACAAGAAGATGAAAGATTATATTTTGAATCTAATTCTTTACCAGAGTTGCCACAATTCCCAGGCCCATGGGAATCTGAATTTCTTCATATCAGAGCTCCCACAATATTAGTAAGACATGAAGACTTAGTGGTCCCAAGGAACACTGAGGTCGTGAAGAACACTAAGGTTCAGTGTCATCTCACTGTAGAAGAGCTGCTCAAAGTAAAGCCTGAGCTATGGAATCATGTGAAGGATCAGGCTCTAGAACTTGATTCCAATATGCCAAAAGCAGGCTCTAAGCAAAAAGTTCCAGAGATACCTCTCAATAAAATAGGGGACATGAGTGAAGGTGAAGAAGATAATACTTATCTTCCAATCTCCTATCAAGGTTACAAAACCAAAGCAATCGTAGATTCAGGTGCTTGTGTTGCTATTGTGACCACTTCCTTGTGGAAGCAATGGGGCAAAACCACATTAAGACCAACTAGAATGAAGCTTCAAATGGCAGACGGCCATGTGGAAAAACATCTAGGATTGCTAGAAGGGATAACTTTAACCACTTATGGGGTAGAGTTTGAGCACACCTTTGCTATATGTGACTTTGAGAAAAATAATGTCTACGAGATGATCCTAGCAAGACCCTTCCTATGACAATTGCAAATAGTACAGGATTGGGGAATCAACTCCTTGTACTTACAGCACTTAGGGGTCACCACCAAGATCAATCTAAAGGATTATACCTCCAGACATGTACCAACCCTACAGCAGAATCCTATCCACAAAGCAAAAGAAGATTCTATCTCTGTGCATTTTCGAAGTTCACTTGATCCATCTTGGATGCATGAAGATACTCATTTGTGGATGTGCAAGGTCACAAAGGAAGAGGAAAGACGCCTAAAAGCATGAGAAGAAGGAACTTCTCAAGAAGATAGTCCAGTTAAAGACCCAGCCTGTACACCGATGATATTTCCACATGAGGAATTTGAGCCTCATGGTTGGGCCAAAATCTTGGCCACCATGGACGTTGTTGTCAACGAAGAACAATGGACACCTCATTGTGATGAGGAGGGTTATGATATTTGGGTGTTCATGTGTCAGCCCTTGTTGGAAGAATGTGACCTTAGTGATGTCATAGAAGAAGAAGAAAATGACTATGATCTAGAGTCCATTGTAATGGATAGTTGCTTTAACTCAGCGAAGCACTATCTAGAAGATGTCAGAGTATCTAGTAAAAAATAAGAAGAACCTCTCACAAGCATTAAAACTGTAAGTTCATAGGATGGAAGTGAAAGAGGTCAAAACAAAAAGAAGAGAAAAGTTGTGAAACAAGAAGAGGAGGAATCATTGTTTGAAGTACCAGAAAACTTCAAGAAGTATGAAGTTGAAGACCGAAAAATTTTGGTACGAATGCCTAAGAGAGAGGATGTCATAGATGAAGCATATGATAATAAAGAAAAGACCAAAAAAATTGTTGTAACCATTGAGGAGAACGAAGAGAGATGTACATACATAGGAGATGACCTAAGTGTAGAAGAAGAAATGGAGTTGGTAGCTTTATTAAGGGAATATAGGGACGTGTTTGCATGGCACTATAGAGACTTGAAGGGAGTAGACCCAAAAATTTGCTCTCATACGATCCCCATGACTACTGACGCCAAACCCACCAAACAAAAGCCCAACACATATAATGACACTTATGCAGCTAAAATAAAAGAAGAAATCGAGAGGTTGATTGAAGCCGGATTTATCTATGAAATTGAGCATACTGAATGGGTGTCCCCCATTGTAGTGGTGCCCAAGAAGAATGGAAAGTTGCGAGTGTGCATTAACCTTTAAAAGTTAATGCTGCTACGATTCGAGATAGTTATCTGCTTCCAATCACTGAACATTATTGGAGCGTGTTGCAGGCAAGGAAGTTTATAGCTTCCTTGATGGATTTTTAGGTTACAACCAAGTAGCCATTGCCCAAGAAGATCAACACAAAACAGTGTTTGTCATAGAGTGGGGAACCTTTGCATTCCGTGTGATGCCATTTGGTCTCATCAATGCACCTACAACATTCCAGAGGCTCATGTGTCATGTCTTCAAAGAGCTCTTGCGAAAGAGCTATGCTCTCCACCATGCAAACGGTCTCAACAAAGAAGCCAAGGAGAGAAAAAGGTAACAATCGAGCACAAAGACCAAAAGAAGATAAAGTCACCTCTTCGAACAAAATAAGAAGGAAATCGTCAAGGATATGGGTTTGGAAGCCAAAAGTACCCACAACCTCCATTGAACCAAAGAAACAACCATGCTAGAGGCAAAATTTAAACAATCAACGAGAGATGAAGAAGTTACAAAGGACTTGTATGCAACCCAACACAATTCTAAAATGGGTCCCTAAAATCAGTTGTCCTTTGAAATACAATGGAGACCTCCAATGAGGGTTGCATCAACATCTGCCAAGAACATTGAAAGCCTCAACGCGTGACAACCATGTGCCTTTGGCATAACCTTGTCTTTTGCACCATTCAGGTTGACATGCATTTCCAAAGTATGCATTAATATAGGGCCACATTACATGGTCGTGCATAGACACAATTGAGAATCCCAAGCACATGAGACACATTTGACATATGTAAAATATTTTACTAATACTAACCACCCTCTTCTTGTTTTGTGACATTGTTTCAAAAGAGAGAGAGAGAGAGAGAGAAAAGAAAAGAGCAAAAAAAAAGAAAAAAGAAAGAACAGGATTGTGCACTTGCAGAATCTCCAACGCGAACCATCAACAAGGACATCCATTAGCAACAGAAGACAAGCCGATGATCAATCACCATGCTGAAGCACAACACGAAGAGATGAATATCGATGGACCTTTGACCATGGTAAGAATGGCCTACTTCGACAACACTTTAACCATGATAGATTAGGAAACCTCTTCATCAACATACCCTTGAGCACTTTGCTCAAGAACCAAATTCTTGCACCATACTTCTTCCAATGCATTCCCCAAGTATCCATACATAGGGCCACATTACAAGACCATACACAAGGCACATATTTTTCTCAGCCCATGCACTAATGCACTTACGCATCATTCATTATGGGTCAAAAGTACTTGGCATCCTACTATGAAACTCATGTTCAAAGCTCCAAAGGACATCAAGGTTATAACAGCAATAGGTATGAAGCAACTCACAGCCGATAGCTGCTCAAAATCCATAGTGACAACCTCTTTTGAGCAATTAGCGATTTTTGGGAAGCTCAAAAATAAACCATCCCGCTCAAATCCAAGGAAGAAGTGCATACAACGGGACCAAAACTTGCATAGGCTAGCAAGGGAAAACTAAAGAACCAGACAACCGACCAAGCTACATTTGAAAGATGGACCGCTCTTGTTAATGGACACTACCCCTGAAGTACTACATGGAACTCCTACGCCAACAAGGGTTTGTCAAGGATGACAGACTCTAGAGGGGGGGGGCATGTTGACACTCAGGATCAAGGACAAAGCACGAAAGCGCATCAAGGAAGTGGACACACAAGAAGAAGCAGCAAGTAGGGAGCTCCAAGAAATATATGTCAAATTTTCAAAAGAAATTCCTATAAAAATAGTGATTTTCATCACTAAGAGCCATTCTAAATACCATTTTCTATGTTTTCAACTCCATTTTGTTCAAGCGGAGGAGTCCTCAAGCTTGAGGAGTATTAGAAGTATCATCCTACCAATTTTCATAATTTTTAGACTCCGGTTGAGCCCCCAAATAAGCCCTAGAACCTAGTTTTTAACTAGGCCGGACACTAGGTCTAGACAGGGCCAAAACTACTCAAACAACTATAAAAAGGACTAGACATCTCATTTTTTAGGTTAGCTTGTTGTAGAGTTGAGCTTGGTAAGAGAGTTCTTTTGTTTTCAAAGATCTTCCATTGTTCCACAGTTTATTCTTACCTTGTGTGCATGTGTCTGTGTATGTGTGTGCATGCTTCTGTCCTTTCACTCACTCACTTGTGCACATCACTTGCTCTTGGTCTTCATACCATTCCTCACGTCTTCGCAGATTGACATTTATGAGGTGAAACTTCTCACATTGGTACTTGCCATTGTGCTAAAGTGACACATGCTCCTCAAGTAAGATTCGTATATCTTCTAAGAAGACTGCTCTATACTTTCTAGGGCTAATTTCTGCTCCCGAGGTCCCTTCCATAGCCGCTTCAAAACTGTCTTGGTTTTATTGTTGAAGCCGCTTGTTCTCTTCCAAGGCCGCAGCCATGTGCTTCCATAGTAGCCCTAGATTGCGTCTTCGTGTCGCATTCATGAGCGGCTGCGCTTGGAGCACATTTTCCAAATCTTTGACTAATTTATCTCATAGTACACATCTTGGACTCCAATTCGGTGTGAGGCTATTGTAAGCTGGTGTAGATCTGCTAGAAGTGTGTGATGTTCAGCTTCGAGCGTAGTGAATCTGACTTGTAGCCTCTATGACTCTGCTTGGAAGGCAGCATTGCACTCTTCCAATGGTTGGTATTATTGTTGTAATTGAGATGCACATTCAATTTAATAGATTGAATGAATTATTTACATTATGAGATGCGAGGGGAGGAGTTTGGAATGCAGTAGGAATGGGAGTGGGAAGGGAAGTTGTGAATGTTGTGTCTACGAATGAGGTGGTAAGTGGTGATGTGGGGGGTAGGGGAGTGGGTGATGGTGGAATTGTAGGGAGAGGAGGGGGTGTTGTGTTGGTGTAAATCACAAGCCTACACATTTGGCTTGGAAGTTATCATGAAAACTCTACATACATGAAGAACCATAGGAACATATGCTAGTGGTTAATTACCACTTTATCTCATTTGTAAAAGTCAAAATGAATTGGAATCTTTTGTAATCACCTACCAAAGTGAGTCGTGGAAAAAGCAGCCTATTTGATTGAGAGAATATCTCCAAGCTTTAAGGACCTTGATCATAGGAAGCCAAAACTTGAATTTGAATTCAAATTTTTGCACATATCCTATAAAATGTACTTGGAAAAGTCGTGGGTAGATCTCTTCATTTCCCGAGACTTACTCTACTGAGTTTGAGTGTGTGTAAGGACTATACCATATCCTACACCTCTCTACACCATTTGGCAATGCTATCCATCCCAATGGGATTGTACACAAGTGTTAATCAATAGATACATTTATATCATTCATCTCTCTGTTCTCTGCTAGTCTACTCAAAAGCCTGTCAACTTGTGAAGGGCATATCTCAATCAATACTACTCCAAATTCAGTGATTCAAAGCTTGTTGGATTCAACTTGACGTCTACTACATGCTGTCAAAAATTGAAGACGTTCCATTCAGCAGATTCAGAGAAATCTTCGTCGAGGTGCTCACTGGTCTATTTCTGCTAGAGTCCGAAAAAGTCGGGGGTATAGCTAATTTTGCTAAATCAATTTCTCTGAATATAGTTTGTCATTTTACATCATTACACTTGCAAATGGTAGCTTACTAAGTTAATTGAATACCCCTAGAAGGAATTTTATCAATTTCTACTGTGTTGGTCACACTGAGCAAAACATTCAGCAGGTGTCAAGACCAAAATAGAAGGTTTTCTTGAGTTTGTGACTTCCAAAGTTATCTGTTTTGATTCAATCATTGCACACATCATTTCCAAAGGACATAGGCCATTTCTTGGTGTCATTCAAAAGCTAAGGAAGTCTTCTAACCAACTCTAAGGCAAGAGAGGGCTGGTACAAAGCAGGTTTAGCAGTACCTACTCAGTTTCCTGGATCATCCATCCATCTTTCCCAACAGTGGTATCAGAGCAAATAAGGTAAAATGGGAGATGCTTTTCCTTCATTTATTGACAAATTGGACAGGAACAATTATCAAGCTTGGTCTCTAAGGATGAAGACCTACTTACAAGGAAGGATTCTCTATGGATACATTTCAGGAGATGAGGAATTGCCCTCATTCAAAGCAAGAGGTTTGCCAACCAAGGAGGAACAAGAAAAACTCAATACATGGTGTGCAAGGGATGCATTGGCAAGGTCTTATTTACTTAACTCTATATCTGACTTTCTTTTACCTCATATCAGAAATTGTAAGACTTCCCAAGAGACTTGGGAAACCTTGTCATCATATTTTTCTTCGAATACAAGGGCTAGGAAAAATCAGTTGTGGATTGAATTCACAACACTAAGGAAGCAACCTAAGCAAGCTGTTTCAGAATTTGTGACCAAGATCAAAGATGTTGCAGATCAGTTAGCAAGCATAGGAGAAGAAATTGAAGAAGAACAAATTGTAAGGCAGGTTATCAATCGAATCAAGGCTGATGACAAGTGGGAAAGCTTCACCACTGCAATGGATCTCTACATGGACATGCACACTCCATATCTTACAACTCTCATGGGACAACTATTTACACATGAAGCAAAGCTTACCAAGAGTGGAGATACATCCAAAGGTAACAACTCTTCTGCCCTATACACTGATAACAAATCCAAGGATAAAGGCAAGAGTAAGAAGGTGGAAGATGAAGGCCCTACCTCCCAAGCCAACTATGCAGAGAGAGGTAGATCTTCAAGAGGAAGGGGCAGAGGAGGTAAGCAAGGTAGGGGGAGACCCTATAACTCATCACCATGTAACATTTGTGGCTTATCAAATCACACCACAGATGAGTGTTACAAGAATTAAGAAAATCAGAGAGGAAGAGGCTACCAAAGAGGTGGATACTCATAGTCTAGAGGAAGGTTCAACCATCACCAAGGCCACAACAACAATTACAACAACAACTACAACAACAATTACAATGGCAACTACCAAGGAGGATTCAGAAACAGAAAGGACTATAACTACACAGAGGAGCAGGATGACTCTCTCTTGATCATGAACATGACTTCAAAGTCAGGTACAAATGATGATCACTTATTTTATATTGATTCAGGGTGTTCAAATCATGTGGCTGGTAATGTTGCACTACTCTCTGATCTTGAGGAACCAAAAGGTAAACACCAAGTCCAAACAGGTGATGATACAAAGCATTCCGTAGTTAAAGTTGGAAATGTGAAGACTTGTGATCGTAATCAGAATTTGTTAAGCAGGGTACTCTATGTACCAACCATTGCCAAGAACTTAATGAGTGTTGGTCAGATTCTAGAGAAAGGGTTGCACGTCAGATTCAATCAATATGGAGCATTTGTGGAGGACCCAAGACATGGATTCAAAAGGATAGTTAAAGGAGAAAAATCAGGTAGACTTTTCACTTTTGAGTTGGAAGATACAAAGAACATTGCATTATACAGTTATAAAGATCAAACACTTTCAGAGCTTGAGATTTGGCACAAGAGATTAGGGCACATAGGAGAAAGGACCTTGAAGCAAATGCGCAGGGACCAATGTGTGCTTGGGATACCTAATGTATCCAAGCAACATATGATTTACAAGTGTGGTGCTTGTCAATTTGGTAAGTCTCACAGGTTACCCTCCTCCAAGAAAGGATATATGCATGAAGACTATCTAGAGCTTGTACACACAGATGTGTGGGCACCTAGCAAAGACCCCTCAGTCTCAGGTTCAAGGTACTATGTGTCTTTTATTGATGATTATAGCAGATGTACTATATTATACTTTATGAAGTACAAGGATGAGGTATTTAATTGTTTTAAGAAATATCTTGCACTAATTGAAAATCAGACAGGAAGGAATTTGAAGAGGCTAATGTCAGATGGAGGAGGTGAGTACTTTTCCAATGAATATGAGGACTTCTTGCAGGACAGAGGCATCAAAAGGGAAATAACCACAAGGTACTCTCCTGAACAGAATGGGCTAGCTGAAAGAAGAAATAGGTTAATTGTTGAGACAGCTAGATCTATGCTTAATGAGAAGAAATTACCTAACTATCTATGGGTAGAGAGTGTTTCTACTGCCACCTATCTCATAAACAGGTTACCATCAAAGTCACTTGATGGTGTGACACCATATGAAGCATGGCATGGTAAGAGACCATCATTGGATCACTACAAAATTTTTGGATGTGTAGCATATGTACACATTCCTTCACAGGTAAGAGGAAAGCTAGATCCAAAGGTTGAAAAATGTATTTTCATTGGATATGATTTAAATAAAAAAGGTTACAGGTTTTATAACCCTACCAATAAGGGATTTATGGTAAGCAGAGATGTGATCTTTGATGAGAATGATTCTTGGTATGAGAATGAATGCAGGAAGGTCAAACTACCCTATGATTTGGAAGAAGAATTCCCAAAACTTACAAAGGAGGAACCTACTCAGGATGGAGAGTCAAGTTCAGATGATGAAGATACAATCAACCTTGAAGAGTTCAAGGCATGGAAGTCCAAAGGCAAAATGAAGATGAAGAAGCTTGAGGACATACCAGAATCTTCAACTCAATCAATCAGAAGGTCTCAAAGAGAAAGCAAAAAACCTATCAGATATGGGTATGATACATCTCTTGTTACTAAACATTCAATTTATCTTGCAAAGGATTTGTCAAATGAAGAACCAGGTTCATATGAAGAAGCAATCACCAAATCAGAATGGAAAGAAGCTATGGAGGAGGAGATTCAAGCACTCAAGGAGAGTGATACATGGGAGTTAGTACCCAAGAAGAACTCCATGAAGGTAATAGGATCCAGATGGATCTATAAATTGAAAAGAAATTCTGATGGCACAATTAACAGGTACAAGGCCAGATTGGTAGCCAAGGGTTTTGCACAAACCCAAGGCATTGACTATGAAGAGACATTTTCTCCTGTGGCCAAGATGCCAACAATCAGAGTGTTGGTTAGTGTGGCTGCATCAAAGAATTGGAACATGTACCAATTGGATGTCAAGAATGCTTTCTTGAATGGATGGATTTCAGAAGAGGTTTATATGTCACAACTGGCTATGAAGACCCTAAGAAGGTAACTTATGTTTGCAAATTAAAGAAGGATTTATATGGATTGAAGCAGGCACCTAGGGCATGGAATTACAGGCTAACTACATACCTCCAAGATCAAGGTTTTGTCATGAGTAAGGCTGACACTTCTCTGTTCATTAAGAGAAGTAATTCAGAGGTAATCTATCTTTGTGTTTATGTTGATGACATCATCATTACAGGCAATGA
This sequence comes from Ceratopteris richardii, assembly GCA_020310875.1. Classification (NCBI taxonomy): domain Eukaryota; kingdom Viridiplantae; phylum Streptophyta; class Polypodiopsida; order Polypodiales; family Pteridaceae; genus Ceratopteris; species Ceratopteris richardii. The sequence continues at coordinate 22,331,387 of CM035428.1, forward strand.
TGTCAATGGAATCAGAAGCATCAAAAGCCAGATGATGAAGGAATTCAAGATCAATGATCTTGGATTATTGAAGTATTTTTTGGGACTTGAACTAGTTTACACTAATTCAGGAATATACATTACTCAGAAGAAGTATGTACAAGATATGTTGAAGAAATTTCAATTGCAGGATGCTAAAGCAGCAAGCACTCCAATGGAGGTGAACTTAAAGCTAAGTGCACATGAAGGTGATGAAGTCCAAGACATTACAGGTTATCAAAGTATGGTGGGTAGCTTGAACTATGCTACTCTAACCAGAATTGACATTGCATATGGAGTTAGTGTGCTAAGTCAATATATGCACAAGCCAAGGATACCTCACTTAGAGGCTGCCAAAAGAATCTTGAAGTATCTCTAGGGTACACAGAACCATGGTTTGTATTTTCCTTACACTTCAGATATTGATATAAAAGTTTATTCAGATGCAGATTGGGCAGGATGCAAGGATGATAGGAGAAGCACTTCAGGATACATTTCTTTTGCAGGAGACAAACCAATTTCATGGTCTGCAAAGAAGCAACCAACTGTTGCATTGTCTTCTACAGAAGCAGAATATAGAGGGCTAGCTAATGCCACTCAAGAAGCAATTTGGATTTAGCTTTTGTATACAGAATTGGGCTTATATACTAGGCCTCCAATTATCTTTGGAGATAATACAAGTTCTCTTCACCTTGCAGCTAATCCTATCTATCATGCCAGAACAAAACACATAGAAGTTCATTATCATTATGTGAGAGAAGCAAAGATATTCAGTTGACTTATGTGTCAACCAACATGCAATGTGTAGATTTGCTGACTAAAGCTTTGGATGGGACCAAACTTTGCAGGTTCAAATCTATGATTGGATTGCAGGATATACTTGAAGAATGAGGATGAAGACTTAAGCCAAAATGTTTGGCTGGAGGGGGAGCTATTGGTGTAAATCACAAGCCTACACATTTGGCTTGGAAGTTATCATGAAAACTCTACATACATGAAGAACCATAGGAACATATGCTAGTGGTTAATTACCACTTTATCTCATTTGTAAAAGTCAAAATGACTTAGAATCTTTTGTAATCACCTACCAAAGTGAGTCGTAGAAAAAGTAGCCTATTTGATTGAGAGAATATCTCCAAGCCTTTAGGACCTTGATCATAGGAAGCCAAAATTTGAATTTGAATTCAAATTTTTGCACATATCCTATAAAATGTACTTGGAAAAGGCGCGGGTAGATCTCTTCATTTCTCGAGGCTTACTCTACTGAGTTTGAGTGTGTGTAAGGACTATACCATAGCCTACACCTCTCTACACCATTTGGCAATGCTATCCATGCCAATGGGATTGTACGCAAGTGTTAATCAATAGATACATTTATATCATTCATCTCTGTGTTCTCTGCTAGTCTACTCAAAAGTCTGTCAACTTGTGAAGGGCATATCTCAATCAATACTACTCCAAATTTAGTGATTCAAAGCTTGTTGGATTTAGCTTGACGTCTACTACATGGTATCACAAATTGAAGACATTCCATTCAGCAGATTCAGAGAAATCGTCATCGAGGTGCTCACTGGTCTATTTCTGCTACAGTCCTAAAAAGTCGGGGGTATAGCTAATTTTGCTAAATCAATTTCTCTGAGTATAGTTTGTCATTTTACATCATTCTACTTGCAAATGGTAGCTTACTAAATTAATTGAATACCCCTAGAAGGAATTTTATCAATTGCTACTGTGCTGGTCATACTGAGCAAAACATTCAGCAGGTGTCAAGACCAAAATAGAAGGTTTTCTTGAGTTTGTGACTTCCAAAGTTATCTGTTTTGATTCAATCATTGCACACATCATTTCCAAAGGACATAGGCCATTTCTTGGTGTCATTGGAAAGCTAAGGAAGTCTACTAACCAAGTCTAAGTCAAGAGAGGGCTGGTACAAAGCAGGTTGAGCAGTACCTACTCACTTTCCTGGATCATCCATCCATCTTTCCCAACATGTTGTGTATGGTGAAATGTCCATGGGGTTAGACAATGCGGTGTGTGCAAGGGCTACCATGTATGTGGGTATGGTAGGTGAAGTGAGTGTGGTTTCTATGTAGAGTGATGTGGTTGTGAGTGTCTATGAACCTAGCATCTGAGAACTAGGAGCATGAACGAATTGTTCCATGAAGGATATGTAATGAGGTGGGGAGATTGGGGTGAGTGAGGTATAGGGGGCAGATGGGAAGTATGGATCCATAGAAAGGGGAATGTGTGAATATGGGTATGTAGGAAAGCCTAGACTAACGTTTGTGGGCCATGGGTGTCCCTCTATGCTAGGTATTATTGGATGTCCAATGATGGGTTCAATAGGCGAGAAGGGTGAAGTGATCAAAGGGTTGGTAACAGAAGAAAAAAGGTTGGCTTGGGATGTTGGCTCATGAAAATAAAATGATGTTGATGGGATGTTGGTTTGTGTCGTGGTGGTTATTACAACAGGGGTTTCTGTAGTGGTTGGCAGTGGGGGCAAGGCGGATGGAGGAGATGGAGGGTGTTGTGGTGAAATTGGTGATGTTTGAACAAAGGTTTCTGCAGTGAAATCGATGGTGGGTTTTGTGGTAGTTGTCTGCTCTATGGTAGCTGCGGGTTTGGTTACTGATATTCATATATTTTTTCCTACTTGTGGTCATGCATCCACTCTATGATGGTCGTATCGAGCAGATTGTCTAACAGCTCTCTAGAAAACCTCATGAACTCCCAAGGAATTGGATAGTAGTTGGACGGAAGTGATGAACTCCGGGTCCACTCCTTCATCTGCTAACATGTGTTCTATTAGGGCTAGGCCTGATGCAAAGGAAAGTCTATGCCTCTCTTGCACTGCTCTAATCATGTCGTATAACCTTTGCAACTGGGATGTGTATGTAGGAGCACCTACGAGTTCTCGTACTCCTTGTTGATCATCTTGATATCTTTCTTCATGCCCTTCCTCGCCTTCTTTAGATTCTTCATCTTTTGCATCGTCTTCATCCTCTTCTTCATCCACATGAACAGTGGTAATGGGTACTTGTGATGTTGTTCCTTGCAATTGGGTTTCTTCCAATTGTTATTCTTCTTCTACTTCAAGATTCACTTCTTTTAACATCTACTCAAAGTCTTGATTCGTGAGTTCTTCCAAGGGTGCTCATCCAGGGAATTCCAGGTCCGTGGGAACAGGTGGAAATATTGGATTGGGACCTTCAAAGCCTTTTCTTGGTAGTCCTAATGTGAATGGCCTGATCCTTTGAGGAGGAGGGTGACATCGGGGGTTAGTGTGGCTCCATGGGGTTGAGCACAAGGTACTTGTACAATTCCTCTCATCCTCTTTGAAGGGATCCAATGGATGTTCGACCTTTGAACTGTTGCAATCTACTCCACATAAGGGCCCTTTGAATAGGAATGTCATAAGCTAAACATCTGTAAATGATTCTTGTCAAAGCGCAACATCCATACAAGTCGACTATCTCTTCTAAGCCAAGTGTATCTGGTTGATGATCTGTTGGGGTAGTTTGATGGTGAGGTTATGTGTCTCTACAAGGTATAAGCTAAACTAGAGTTTCTTAGGTGGCATAGTGAACCTAACTTGTGCTAGAAATGCAAAATGTTGCATGCACATTTTCAAGTGGACTGCAATGTTCGGTGTCATGGCCACCATGTCCTTGAGCTTGGTGAGACTTCAATTCTTCATGTTATCGGGCACTAGGACCTCCTTCTCTGCGGGTATGTGCATTCCTCGCATATCTAGGGCCCCTTGCACCAAGTTGTTGGTTAACTCAAGCCTCTTCGGCTCATTTCCCTTTGTTAGAGATGGAAGCACAAATGTGCTTGTACCTTTGGGGTGCTTTCTTGGAGTCAAAGTGTTGATAAGATAGTAGCATCTCATGAAGTTGGGCTTTGGGAGCTGAGCACCAAAGTATGCATCCAATCTTGCTTTCTCCCATAATGGGTGTAGTGCATCTGCATTTTGTAACTTTTCAAATTCCGTGTAAAGAAGGTGATATTTGCCTTGGTTTCCATTGAATTCCAACTCTGACTCCTAGAGGTATGATCCTTCTCCCAAGGGTCCTCTGACTTCACTAAACCAATGGGAAGCTTTGTCGATAGGCATGGTATGGCCACTTGGGGGTATAGTATAGGTATAATCTGAATAGCTTGCAATTCCTCTTGTCTTTCAGTCGTTTCAGGCATGATTGGTAAGCTCTCGAGATCAACCACCTCCTGATTGGTCCTTGCTTGAGAGTTGGTTCCTGCTATGTCAGCCATAAAATTGCTTGAAGTATGTGATGCTCTCTGCTAGAAGAAGACACTCATATTAGCATTGCATCGGAAACATGATAATAGTGTGTTCCCTCTACAATACCAATATGCTACCACTGTGGTTAGGGAGCTAGTAAGTGAGATGTTTCGTGTGAATGTGAGTGTTGGTTAGTAAGTTAGTGGTTTGTCCCTAGATGCATACTCGGGAATGTGCGATGTACTCAAATTCATCTATGTCTATGCAAAGTAATTTACATGGTGGGGTGAGGTGGTTTATCACAGAGTCTAACTCTCCAAACTTCATGTGTGAGATGGTTTCTTTTGGCTACCATAGTCTTCTCATGTTTTTTAATCATGTCATCTTGGATTTGGGACTTTTTGGGTATCCATTTCCAAGTAGGGCTAGGTGTGCTCACATGTGTGGAGCATTGGAAAGCAAATGTGTGTTTTGAAGTGCATGATGTGAATGAATTTAATAGGCACTTCAGGCTTGTCAGCTTATGTGTAGCTACTTGAGCATGTAAGTAGGTCTTAGGCACTCAGATGTTTCGTGCATTGGGGTCATCCTTCATCGATGGCTTTGGGACCGAAATAGAAATGGTCCATTTCGGCAGAATTTTGGAACACTCCTTTGTTATAGTCACCTGAGCATTTGGTTTGGTGCATCATTGGGGATCTGACACCGGAGTATAGGGTTTTTCACCCTTGCGTACCCAGATCTGCTTCACATTTTGAATCCTCCTTCTTTGCACTCTCCATTGACTATGAGCATACACTATCTGCTTCCTCTGTTTCCTATACTCTTTTGGTTTCTTTGTCTCGATTGTCTTTGGAAGAGAAGGGAGTTCCACCAAATCCTTGACTCCTTTGTTGAAAACCTCATCATTCTGCATCATAGAATTTTGGACAATAACTATATCTTTATCTTCATGCGTACTCTTGGAAGGACCAAGAGTTGGTGACTTTCCTAGTTCCTTGAGTGCTTTATTTTCTAACTCAATGGTAATGCGATTTTGATTTACCCAGACTTGAAGAAGTCCACTTCTTAGGTTCAAGTTGATTGCATGGTCATAGATCCAGTCTTGACCTCAAACAAGAGGTTCAGTGAGATCCTCATCTTAACACACTAGCACCTTCACTGTCATAAGAATATCTTGAATGTAGAGTCCACCTCACCCATGCAAGGGGTTTCCAAACCTCCCAATCTTGTGAGATATGCTTCTATAGGATTGATGCTTAATTGCAATTCTTGACAGTAAGAAAGTCTAACTGCACTAGTGGCTACACCTTAGTCAATCAAGGCCCTTGCAGTCCTTGCACTATTTCCTTGTCCTAACTCTAGGGTCACAAAAGGATGTTAATCGATTATTCTATGGGAATGTACACCCGATGCTTTGCACATGGCCATATAGTATCTTGGAGCTTCATAAGCATTTGATCTAGGCTCATCTCTACCCTGTCTTCTCAATTTCATTCTTCAGATGTGTTCAGAAGCTTGCTTTTAGGCCCCTTAGTTCGGGGATTAATAGGACCAACAAACTCTATTCCCCACTTAGAGAATGTACGTCCACCCATCATAGGTTTCAATGGCATCTAATCTTTACGTATAGGATACTGAGTTCATTGACAAACATCACACTGGTTCACATAGGTATGCGCATCCATGTGAAGAGTTGGCCACCAAAGACCTGCGAAAAGTATTGCCTTGATCACACGATCTGGTCCAAAGTGTCCTCTTGCCACACCTTGGTGAGTTGTCTCTAATATCTTAAGAACTCACTCTTGTGGACACATAGCCTAAGATATCCATCTTTTCCTCGTTTGTATAGAGTACCACCTATGAGTGTGTAATCTAGTTCTTCCTATTCTAAACTTCAATGTCTGGAAAATGTCATTTCCTGAGGGAATGTTTTCGTCCTCAAAAAATTTACCAATGGTTCACTCCAATCTGGCACTAAAGACACTCGATATAGAGTGGCATGTTCCATGGGTGGGTTTTTACGTTTATACCTCCAAAAAGCCTCATCAGTCTCTCAGTTTAGGAGTAGATCTATGCTCTTGTTGTTCTTGGGAATCCACTCTGGGCTGATTATTATAGTCAAGACAGATTTGCCTCGAGGGGATTTGGGCTCACTTCCTAAGTTCCCTTGCTCTATATCACCTATTTCAGCCTCTGAGATCACGTTGCGAAACTCGTCTGTCCTATCTCGGTGGGTGGTGACCACACACATTGTTCCTTCTTTATCTATGTATGCACCATTTTCAAACTTGGCTACTGGATGTTCTAGTCCAATGGGTTGGTCTGTATTTTTAATTTGGACAATTGATCTTCTCAGGCCGTCCTCCTAGATGCGAGCACCTAGATGGTTGGTCTTGATATATTCTAGTTGATCTTGTAAGATCCTTCCAGCTTTTCTTGGTACGCCATTCCAGAGCTACCTACAAGTCTCTCCATATTATATGACAACTCAAAATCACTCGTTTCTGAACTTAGAGCGTATGGGTAATTACTCAATTGTTGGGCCCAAGACCTAGCTGTATGATTGACACTAGCCTCAGAAGATCTGAGTCTTTGTCTATCTCATTCTAAATATCTTCGTGACCTAAGGTTCATAAGCCTTGGCTGATATCCCAATTTTTCTTAGTACAACCTCATTGCAAAGTTCTTTTGTATTAGTTCCTTGTTCTTTTTAATTTCCTCACGATGTCACTTCTTGTCCAACCGATTTCTGTTGCAAAGAGCACTTGAGTTTTATCTTCCTTGAGTTTAATCGCTTAATTTAAGTTCTTTTACTTTAGGCTTTTTTGCAAATCTAGCCTATTTATGCTTGCACTTAAGTAATTAGGGTTTTGGAACTTGATCGTGCTTAACATCACCCTAATTAATCAAAACCTCTATCCGTACTTAGCCTAAGCTAGGAATTGACAGAGGGGGTTGAGACTGATCCAAGCTTAAGTTTCTTATCCCTTGCTATTGAGTGCTCAAGAATGCCATTCTCAAGCTTGTAGTATGATCGTGCTCTAGACACCCTTTCGTGCTCTCGATGAACCTTTAAAAGTCCCAAAGTTAGCCCAAGATTTCAATTTAATTGACTTAACAAACCATTTCCATTCATGTAATACAAAGACCCAATTTCGATTTGCTTTTATGAAACAAGCTTTCCAACAAGCCCAAGATCACTAGAAACGGAGTTCGTATGAAGAAGTTATGACAATTCAGGGTTCTGGGGTTAAAATAGGGTTAAAACAGGCTAACATGCAAACAGGATCTTTCGACTTACTTGTATAGGGGCATCACAATGCTCTAATGGCTTGGATTTTATGCTCCTAATTGGCCAAAAATCGAAAAATCAAAAACCCTAAAATCTGGCCAAAATTGACTATCGATCGCGATGCACAGAGCAGTCCATCGTGGCAAGTCAATCCTGATGGACAGAGTCAATCGCGATTGATGGGTGTCAATCGTGATGGACAGGGGTGTCCATCGCGATGGATGTTGTCAATGGGGATGGACATGATATCTCCGGTTTTTTAATTTATATTGTGTCAATTGTGGCCTATAAGTCACGATGGATAGCTTTTTTGCCGCTTTGGGGTGTCAATTGCAATTTTTCTATCGGTCGCAATCGACACGAGTGTCCCTTGTGATGGACACGTGTCAATCACGATGGACGGCTATCGATTGCAATGGATTGGTAGTCCATTGTGGTATGTCAATCATGATTAATTGAATTTTCGAGATTTGTTGCGTTACCTTCTGTCAATCGAGCCTCTATGCATCGTGATGGACACAAAATTCATCGTGTTTGAGTGTCAATTGTGATTTTTTTCAGCCAATCATGATGGATACAAGTGTCCGTCACAATGGATACTATCAATCACGATTGATTGGCTGTTCGTCAGGGTCTATTGATCACGATGGACAGTTTGTCGGTCACGATGGACACTGTCAATCGTGATTGATGCTGTCAATCGCGGTGGACAGAAATTTTGCAAAATTTTTTAAATTTTTTGTGGATTAATGATGTGCAAGGACTCTAGAGTGTGAATATGCACTTAGTTTTACCAAATGATTGATTTTGCTGTCAATCCCGATTGATAGAGCTCAACACCTCGGGACCTATGCAAACATTTTCTGTACCTGCTAGAGCTGTTGCACCTATTGTGGAAGTCTGTACTTGCAAGAACGCTCAAGAAACATGCAAAATTAGCACACAAAAATTCGCTCTCTCGCTCTCTCTCACAAGTAAAATGAGGAGAATGAGGTGAGGACCAAAAAACTCGAAATTTGCGAAGGTGGAGATGGAGGTGGGAGATGGTGAGGATGATGATGGTGATGATGGTGATGATGGTGATGATGGTGATGAAGTAAGAAAGAGAGAAATACGGAAAAGTAAAGAAATTACCTACAACTCCAATGTCACAACTCTACATCTTACCATCACACCCTCGTCCTCAAAGCCCTCTCCCTGGCAATGGCACCAAATTTGGTGTCACTCTAGCACAATGGCAAGTACCAATTGAGGAGATCCACCTCATAATTGTCAATCCATGGGGACGTGAGGACTAGTATGACAACTATGAGCAAGTGATGGCACAAGTGCGTGAGTGAGAAGCACACAAGCATGCACGCACATACACACAAGTGCACACAAGGCAAGAATATAGAGAGGAACAATGGATTTCTTTGTATTACTCATAACGTCTCTTACAATAGCTCAAAACGCTAACAAGCTAACCTCAAAAATGAGCTCTCTAGCTCTTTTTACAGTTTTTGACTAGCTTTGACCCTATCCAGACCTAGGGTCCAACCTAGTTAAAAATTAGGTTCCAGGGATTATTTGAGGGTTCAAAAGAAGTCTAAAAATTATGAAAATCTGCATGTAGCTACTTCTAATACTCTCAAGCTTGAGGACTTGTCGGCTGGAACAAAATGGAGTCTAATCTACCAAAAACAGTATTTAGAGTGTTCATGTAGTGATGAAAATCACTATTAGAAAGGATTAATTTTTGGAAACTTTGTGTGGCCTTGATTGCCGGATCTTCTTTGATTGCTTTGCTTGCTTGGTCCTTCTCTTTGCTCTGATTCTTTACGTCGGCTCCCTTGTCTTGAAATGCCTTCACTGCCTTGACTACTACCAACACATAGTGTCAAGCAATGAATAAATCATAGGTAGTTAATTCATCTTGATACCTTATTTCACCAATCCATTGATTTCGATATTTATAGTTGACCTTTGAGCTCTCCCCTTCTTTCCATGATGGTCTGCATTGAGCTCGATCCATAAATCTTCCGCTTCTTCAATCTCTATAATTTTAGTTTTTCCTTTGCTTTTTGCATCACTAAGTTGCCTTGATGTAGGATTTTCTCCACTCCATGATGCGTGTTTATGCAAATCCTTTGGTCAACTAAGGACTATGCTTTCAAGCTCTTCAATTTCTCTTGAAGTCTTTCTTTCTTCATCTTTATTTTTCCACATAAATACATTTGAAGAATACGAGGGTAGATGTTCATCCAATTTGACATCCCATGATACCGTTAGATCCTTTTTTGTGGGATTATAGCATATATATCCTTTTTGTTCACATGTATACCCTATAAACACACATCTTTTGTATCTATCATCAATTTTTCTCCTTAATTCACTCGGAATTAATAGATAGTAAGTACATCCAAACTCTCTCAAGTGCGATACAACTAGTTTTCTATTTTACCAAGCTTCATAGGGTGTTGTAGCATGTATAATTAATGTGGATTCTCTATTCATGATGTATATTATAGTGGTTGTTGCATCATCCCAATAGCAATTAGGCATTCCCATTTCCTTCATCATAGCCCTAGCACATTTTGCAATGTACATATTCTTCGTTTCTTCTAAAACATTTTGTTGTGGTGTGTAGTTGCATGTGATTCATCTCTCGATGCCATTTGAATCCAAGAAATTTGAGAATTCATGGTGGGAGTATTCTTCCCCTCCATTTGACCTAAGAAATTTGTTATACCTATCACATTCCTTTTCTACAATAGCTCTGAACTTCTCAAACTAATAAAATACATTTGACTTATGCTTCATATAGTAAAGCCAAGTCATCGTTGTACAATCACCAATCAAGGTTACAAAGTATCTATTACCTTCAATTGAGTTCCTCTTTTTTAGCCTCCAAACATCATTATGAACTAGGTCAAGTGGATGATAGCTCACATAATTGATCTTCTTGAAAGAGAACCTATTTTGCTTACCCAATTGACAAGTTTCACAAAAGTTTTAAAGAATCTCATCATAACAATTTGGTAATCCAAGCACTAACCTCTTCCTCTCCATATCCTTCAACCTCTAAGTACTTATATGTCCATACCTTTTATGCTAAAGATCCAATTTTACTACCTTTGTGCTTCCATATGTGGAGTATGTGGTATGGTTGAAGTTTGGCTTCACATCCAATGTGAATAGTCTTCCCTCCTTTCTACCTTTTCCTACTAACTTGTACTCTTCCTTAGGGTTTTCCACAAAGCATCCCTTTTGGTTGAACGTGACCTGTAATCCTCTCTCAACCATTTGACCTACAAAAGCAAGATTCTTTGTGATTGTGGGAACATGAAGAACATTCTTCAAACACTTTGCCTTATAGGAACCATCCAACATAACAGCACCTATATGCGTGATGGCATGCGGATTATCATCACTCAACTCCACATGCCTTTTTGGTGATAGTTCTTGCATATTTGAGAAGAACTTCTTGTTGCAGTGCATGTGATTGTTGGATGTAGCATCAATGTACCATGTGCCAGAACCTTGTATTTTGTAGTTACGCATCCACATCATAGCTAGCATACTTTCATTCTCATTTGAATTAGATACATAATTACCTTGAACTCTTTATGATGAATTTCTCTTGTCCTTTTGATAGCAATCCCTTGCATAGTGGCCATGCTTTCCACATATGAAGCATCCTTCTAAGCTGCTATTGTCTGGAGTCTGATTGTACCTTATTCCTCTTTCTCTAAACTTTCCTCTTCCTCTTGTTAAAGAGAACTTGCTTCTTTAGTCTTGATCACAGTATTTATTTGGTCCTCGTCCTTGGTTCCCTCTACCTTTTCCTCGATTTCTTCCTCTACCTCTTCCTTTACCCACATAGAATGTTTGGTCTTCATTTTCCTTTGCCTTTGAGCCTTTAAATTTCATCTCCTTAGTGGCCATCAAGGCCACCAATTGCTAAAAGTTGGAAAGATTATCTAATATAAAAAATCCCATTCAATGTATATGCAATTAGATCATCATCATCTATGTGCTACCTATGTATCCCAATGCATCACTTAATTCTTTGATCTTCACAATATCATCATTATTGTTGCTACAAGGTTTCTTCCTTAAGGTATTGAGTTCATTCCTCAATTGAATTTTCCTTGCTTTGGTTGAAGTGGAGTACAATCGTTCTAGGTTCTCTCACACTGTTGGAACATAAAGCTTACACTATGCTTGAGGTGGATTTGATCTACATCAAAGGCTATCGTATCGAAAGAATATCCGTTGGAGAGTTCTTTTTCTCATGCTCACTTATTGTACTTTTTTAAAAAACATTTTTCATGGATCTTTTACCATTGTAAGAGCTTTGAGCTTTAAGCTCAAATCCCACGAATTTTTGGTGGTTGAGTTGCATTCAATCAAGCAATCAATCACCTAAAAGTAGATCAAACTAGATCTTCACTTTTCCTAGATTGTAGGAAAATGAATTGATTCCCTCCAACAACCATTCCCACCTTCATATGAATTCAAAGTCCACTTGTAGAAGTCGTGGAACACTCCTAGAGTCTATATAAAGACTTGAAATCACTTGTAAAATACATGGAAGCAATATACATACACTTATGACCATTATTGTCTTGCTCCTTCAATTTTCAAAATCATCTTCTTCACCAATATTAATCTTGCAGAGGCGGCTGATCTCTCTCGAGAGCTCCAAATTGAGTCCAATATATCTCATTCAAAAGGTATTAGTATTTAGCTTATGCCTCTAAATTTTCATAGCATTTGGTTCAATAGATTGGGACAAATCACAGTTTTTCTATCTAGGGGTCAATCTCTGCGTATTCCTAAAAAATACGAGGTACCACCGTTGAGTGTTCGATTTATTCCTATAGCATATTTTGCTTATTCTTTATAATTTTTTGCATTCTATAGACAAAAACCTATGTGTATCACTCCCATAAAAGGAGTTTTGGTTATTGTAATCACGCTGGTCGCTATGGGCATTTGAAGTTCATTGTCTCTTCCATAGATAATAAGTTTTTTGAGCTAGTTGACCCACAAACCTATCTGTTTTGTATCGACTTCTTCTCCTTGATGCTCCAAATTACATAGTCCATTTCTTTGCACTTATCGCATGCCTATAAGGTCTCAAGGTCTGGTCTTGTGCCAGTTGGCTAGATCGAACCTCATCGCTTCGAAACACACTTTTCTAGCTCCTACAAGCTTCTCCAAGTTTTAGTGGTATCCGAGCTAGATCAAGATGGGTGATGGCTTTCCCTCAATGATCGAGAAGCTTGATGGACACAAATATGAAGCTTGGCAAATCAGAATGGAGGCCTATTTGCAAGGTAGAAATCTTTATGGAATTGTAGCAGGTGATGAAGCTATGCCTATTCCAAGATCCAAAGGAGGACCTACACAAGAGGGAGACAAAAAGCTCACACTTTGGTGCACAAGGGATGCTCAAGCAAGGTTGCACATACTAAAATCTATCTCTCACTTTCTATTACCAAATATAAGAGGATGAAAGACATCTCAAGAGACTTGGGATTCCCTTGAGACTTTCTTTTCTACTAGTACCAAAGCAAGAAAGAATCATCTTTGGAATGAGTTCAACCAAATGAAGAAGACACCTGAACAAACCATCACAGAGTTTGTTACCAAGGTCAAGGAGGTTGCGGATTAATTAGCATCCATTGGAGAGTTGATTGAAGAAGAGGCTATCATGAGGAAAATTCTCAACAGCATTCGAAGTGATACACAATGGAAATCCTTCATGACGGCTTATGATCTCATCATGGATGTGCAGACTCCTGACTTCAATATCTTTCTTGGGCAACTCTTCAATCAAGATGCCAACAATAGCATAAAGGAAGGTAACTCCTATCATGGTAATTCAACTAGTGATCTATATGCAGATAAGAAGGATAAGAAGTAGAAAGGCAAGAAGAAGGAAGAAGATGAAGAAGAGACTTCCCAAGCCAACTTCGCAAGCAAAAGCAAGTGGAAAGGGAAGAAGAAAGGACCAAAGCAAGACAAAGCCAAAGATGAGAATGTTAAACCTTGTGCCATATGCGATAAGACCAACCATACCACTGAGATTTGATGGTTCAATGGGAAGACCCAGAAAAAAAGTGGAAGAGGTGGATATGGCAGCCATAGAGGCAGAGGTGGACACAACTTCAACAATAACAATAGAGGCTATAATAGAAGGGACTACAACAATTATTCAGAAGATCAACCACATAAAGACTCATTGCTTCTCATGAATCTAAGCCACAAAGAAGGTAAAGAAGATGATCATTTGTTTTACATAGATTCAGGATGTTCAAATCATGTTGTTGGCAACATTGCTCTTCTATCTACTTGGAAAAGTCCAAAGCATAGAAATGAAGTGCAAACAAGGGATGACACAAAGCACAATGTGGAGAAGATTGGTAATGTCAAAGCTTCCAATGGCAGGACAAACATTCTGATTAAGGTTCTCTATGTACCCACTGTCACTAAAAACCTAATAAGTGTAGGCCAAATAGTTGAAAAAGGCTTGCAAGTTAGGTTCACCCAACATGGAGCCTTTGTGGTTCCATGTCAAGGCTTTAAGAAGATAGCCAGAGGTGAGAAGCATGGTAGGCTCTTTACTTTTGAAGTAGGAGAAACTAGGAACATAGCTCTATTCACTTTTGGGTCTCAAACCCTAAGTGAGCTTGAAGTGTGGCATAAGAGACTTGCTCATGTGAATGACAGAACCTTGAAGGATATATGCAGGGATCAAAGTGTTCTAGGACTGCCAAACATATCAAAGCAACACATGATCAACAGGTGTGATGCATGTCAGATTGGGAAGGCACAAAGACAACCATTCAACCACAAAGGCTACATCCACAACAACTTATTGGACTTAGTACATACAGACGTATGGGGACCAAGTCAAGAACCTTCATTGGCAGGATCAAGGTATTATGTCTCATTTATTGACGACCATATTAGATGGATTGTTCTATACTTTATCAAGAGTAAGAATGAAGTGTTTGATTGCTTCAAAAAGTATCTAGCACATGTGGAGAATCATACAGGTAGATCACTCAAGAAGTTTAGATCTGACAGAGGGGGGAGAATACTTCTCCAAAGATTTTGATGAGTTCTTGCAAGACAAAGCTATCAAAAGGGAAGTGACTATCCGGTACTCTCCTCAACTAGATGGAATTGCAAAGAGGAGACACAAGACATTGGTTGGATAAGCTAGAACAATGCTTGAAGAGAAGAAGGTGCCACATTATCTATGGGCAGAGGCTATTTCAACTGCTTTGTACCTTATCAATAAACTACCATCCAAATCACTTCAAGATATGACTCCTTATGAAGCATGGCATGGAAGAAAACCTAGTCTTGGAGATTGCAAGGTTTTTGGTTGTTTAGTTTATGTTCATGTAACATCACAAATAAGAGGTAAGCTAGATCAAAGGGCAACAAAGGCAGTGTTTATTAGATACGATTCAACTCAGATGAGTTACAGGTTCTATAATCCTTCAACCAAGCAATTCACTACAAATAGAGATGTTGTGTTTGAAGAACACATGTCTTGGTATGATGAAGACAAACAAAAGGTAACTCTACCATATGATCTTGATTCTGATTCTCATCAATTAGGAAGCAAGCATCATACACAGGTCCAGGATCCAAGAAGTGATACAGGCGATGACCAAGATGAAAGAGAAAAGGATTATAAGCTATGGAAGTCAAGAGGCAAAGCAAAGATGCAAGAGGTTGGAGAATGCTCCAAACAAGCACCTAGAAGATCAGCAAGAGAGAAGAAACAACCAGAAAGTTATGGATATGATTCCACATTTGTTACAAAGCAGTCAATCTACTTGGCAAAAGACTCTAATTCAGAGGAACCCTCAACCTATGAAGAGGCAAAGGGAAACCATAATTGGGAAAAGGCCATGAAAGAAGAGATAGATGCATTGAAGGAGATGGACACTTGGGATTTGGTTCCAATGTCACCGAATCAAAAGGTAATTGGTTGCAGATGGGTATATAAAGTTAAATGAAATTCATATGGATCAATTTGTAAGTACAAGGCAAGATTAGTTAAAGGATGCTCTCAAACTCATGGTATAGAATATGAGGAACATTCTCACCAGTTGCAAAGAAGACTACAATCAAGACATTGATAAGTGTAGTTGTTGCAAGGAATTGCAGACGACTCCAACTTGATGTGAAAAATGCATTCTTAAATGGTTGGATAAGTGAAGAGGTATACATGTCACAACCACTAGGTTTTGAAAACCCTCATGCATCTTATGTTTGCAGACTTCAGAAAGCATTGTATGGATTGAAACAAGATCCTAGAGCTTGGAATTACAGGTTGGTTACATACCTTCAAGATCAAGGGTTCAGAACAAGCAACTCAGATCCTTCTTTATTCATCAAAAGAGATCATGATGAGGTTATCTACCTATGGGTATATGTAGATGATATTATTGTGATAGGTGATTATCTAAATGGAATTCAAAGGATCAAGAGACACATGCAAGAGGAGTTCAAAATTAGTGACCTAGGTGAGCTCACATATTTCCTAGGTATGCAGGTGATAAACATAGATGAAAGAATGTATTTGAATCAAAGAGAATACATTCAAGATCTACTTCTCAAGTTCAAAATGGAGAACACTAAACCTGCAGGTACATCTTTGGAGATGAATCATGAACTTAGTGTTTATGAAGGTGAGAAAATTGAAGACATTAAAGAGTATCAAAGCTTGGTAGGTAGCTTGATATATACTACTCATACAAGGGCAGATATCTCATGGGAGTGCTTAGTCAATTCATGCACTCGCCAAGAAGACCACAAACGGATCGAGCTAAGAGAGTACTTAAGTATCTCAAAGGTACAATCAACAAAGGTATATTCTATCCTTAATCTTCAAATTCGGATATCAGAATCCATTCAGATGTAGATTGGGCAGGAGCTAAAGATGATAGAAGAAGTACTTCTTGGGTGGTCCAAAATGCATCACCTACACTTCTATCTAGGGTTTCATCTTTGCTCTTGTCTTTACGTAGTTAGTAGCATGTTCACAATGCTTCCGAGTGGGTTGCTAACATGTTCCTATCTTAGTTGTATCCTCCTAAGGTTGGATGCAAACAAGCTTCTACCCTATTCCTCCTACATGCTGGTTTCTACCTCTTCTAGAGTTCTTTGGCCTTGACTATGCTCTCTTACCTGTGGTATCTCATATAATTATACAACATGGGAAAGTGAATCATGATATTTCCATTGTGAGGGAACCAAGCCCACAAAAACATGGAACAAATTATTTGTTTGACTCAAGGAAGCCTGTTTTGGATAGTCCTTAGTGTATCGATCTTGCAGGTCTAGACAATTCACACATGCTAGTGCATTCTTTTATAGGGGACACCTACTTTGAAAATGCCCATATTCAGTGCATTGATAACACATGATAGGGAACCTTCCTCAATTTCAAATTCCACCAGCTTGGTCAGAGGGACCACTCTGCATACCAAGAGCATTTCCAAGGTTTGAGCTCCCTATGGTAGCCATGGCCTAGGCCATGGGGATGGAGATCTAGGAGATCAATGCTAGCTCTCCCTAGTATGCAGTAGACTATGGTTCTGACATCCCCTTGCGATAGTAACATTCCTTGGATTTGTGCCCCTTCATTCCAAAGAATTGGTAGATGACTTTCTTCAAAGACTTCAAATGTGGATGTCCCTATTGTAGGCATATTGTGCACAAGAGGATAGATCTCATTTCCCTTTCTCATACCTCTTCAATCTTTTGTTAGAGCTTAGTGACTGTATCTTCTTCATTGTTTGCTTTTTGTGCTACATTTGCACATGTGAGGGGATAAGGGAATATCTTTCAAGATTGGTGCATCATTCTATCCATAGCAACTAAGAAGAAGGTCATTGCTCAAAAAAGGATCGGAATTAGTTAAAAGGATGGATCTCGCTAGTTGTAGTGTGATTGTGGATGTCATCTAAGTTCTTCGAGAAATTGTGTAAGAGTGATTCGAGAAAAAATGAAATTTTGTGAGGGGGTCCATTTCACAAAAAGACACATTTTGGATTCTACACACATGTTTCCACACAACCTTTCGTCTTTGGAACTTGCATATTAATGAAAACATGTCCTTGGCATGAAATGTGATTGATATAACCAAAATCTATGTTTCATTTTCTGTCCATGGCACCACTATCATATTGATGCCTCATGGCTAGGGCTTGCTCATTGCCATCATTCTTAGAAGTGGTGCTAGCATGATTCCATTGGTCCTTATTCTTACCTCCTTTTCCATATTTGAACCATTAATATGAAGCAATGTGATTTGGTTAAACACAAATATAACAAATCATACCTTTATGTGGATTCTTTTCCTCTCCCTTGCCTTTGGTCTTGGATTTTCCTCAGAGTCTAAATCTGATTCTTCATCATCTTCCTTTGATTGTTTGCCTTTGCCTTTTCTACCTTTACCTTTCTTGCCTCCTTTGCCCTTCCTTTTTTTTGCATAGTGTGTTTCGCTATGTGCACCCTTGCTCCTGTTACACTTATGTGTTCCTCACATAGCTTTGATGTGAACCTTTTCCCTATACATGGGCACTTTTTACTCTAGTGTTGGCTAGAGGTGTTTTCCCCATGTTACCTGATACATTATTCACTTATATGTGGTGGTACTTTGTACTTAGGGATATTATTCAGCTCTTACTTTAATTGTGATCATTGTTGGAGTTAGACGTCTACGGAAGCATGCGAATAGCACAAGGAAGAAGAAGAAGCTTGGAGCACAACACACAATACTGAATGTATTACTAGAGAATGTACAAAGATAAGTAGCCCATTAGGGCAATAGGCGTATATTCAAGCCGAGGGAAAAAAACCTCCTAAAGAGGGAAAAAAGTGCCCCGACGGTCCTAGTGTGTTCACACACATCACTACCTAAATATATCAACAAATCCCCCCTGGGAGTGATGTAGTGAACAACGAGCTAGCACTCATGTATAAGGAAGTGCCAAGCTATGTGGAAATCACTCCACAAAAGGAAGTAAGCCCAAAGCTTTGCGGAAAGCTTCAAACTTCTCCTTGGGCAAAGCCTTCGTGAAAAGGTCTGCAATGTTCTCCTGCATGGGCACATATGCCAAGCTGATCTCCCCAACAGAGAACCTCTCCCTGACATATTGATAATGCACCTCAATGTTCTTAGTGCGAGCATGGAACACAGGGTTCCTCGCAACTGCCAATACACTCTGACTGTCAGTGAAGATAGTGGTGGCAAAATTCTGACCAACACCCAAATCAGCCATAAGGCGTCTGAGCCACACACACTCAACAGTAGCTATGAAAGTTGCTCTATACTCAGCCTCACAAGTGGAAGTGGCCACAGTAGGCTGCTTCTTGCTCAACCAAGATATACATGAGATACCAAGCATGAAGCAAAAGCCACTAGTGGACACATGAGTGTCATAGCAACCAACCCAATCAGAGTAAAAAAAAGCATGCAAATCTGGCGGTAGTGATCCCCCCTTGGGATAAAACAACCCAAGTGGCCGAGTACCACTCAAGTAGCGAAAGATGCGCTTAACCGCCTGCCAATGCTTGAATTCTGGGCAATGCATAAACCTGCTCATCTGTGAGAAAGCAAACTGAATATCTACATAAGTAAATCAAGCATCCAACAGCCTGTTGATAGAGAACAGCATCAAATGCATCTCCAGCATCATGAAGACTCAATCGTTAACCTGTCTCCATAGGACTGGCAATAGGCTTACAGTCTTCAAGGCCAAAACACTGCAATAATGTGTCAATATATTTCGTTTGACACAAAGCCATTCCACCATCAACATGCATAAACTGAATGCCCAAATAGTGATGCAAATGCCCCAAATCAGACATATCAAATGAGGCATGCAAATTAGCCTTGAAATCAGCAATATGCTTCTCAATAGGACCAGTGAGCAGCATGTCGTCAACATAGACAACAATGATCAGAAGCACATCATTAGCATGCTTAACATATAAGGTGCTTTCAGTTGGACTGTTCTCAAAACCATGTGCAACCAGATAGGCATGTATCTTCTCATATCAAGCACGTGGTGCTTGCTTTAAACCATATAATGCCTTCTTTAACCTGCACACCTAGTTTTCATGCCCTTTTTGCACAAAGCCACGGGGCTGAAAAACATACACTTCTTCATGCAAGTCACCATTCAGAAATGCTATTTTAATGTCCAACTGATGTACATTCCAACCATGATGGGCTGCAAGTGCACAAATGCTCCGAAGAGTAGTCATACGGCATGTAGGTGCAAAGGTCTCATCAAAATCAATGCCTCTTTCCTGCACATAACCCTTTGCAACAAGCCTAGCCTTATACCTGTCAATTGTACCATCAGGTTTAAACTTCAGCTTGTATACCCACTTAGTGCCAATGGCCTTCTTGCTAGGAGGCAAGTCACATAAAGACCATGTACCATTCTTCATTACAGCATCATATTCAGATTGCATAGCAGCCATCCAATTTTCTAAATTTTGTGCTTCATCAAAAGAAACAGGCTGATTCTCATCAGAGAGACTAGACGCAGCCATAGCATAGCAATCTGATGCAAAGGAGGCACTATGAGAGCCTGAACAAGTACGATATGACAAAGGTGCATCTAATTTGCTGTCACGCAAAGTCTGCACCAGCAATTTTGGCATAGTTTTTGCCTGCTCAATATCACCTCTCTCATCAACAAGTGCATCATGTAAATCTGCATCAGAAATGGAATGATCTACATCATCATATGAAACCTGCAAAGGCTGAGAAGTTGCCTCATTAGGACCAGCACTAGACTGTCCACGTGTAAAAAGAGGCATCAAAGTATCATACATGTCTTTGGAGCTAACAGATGTCTCCTTAGTACATGAAAGCAATGGCTGAATAGCATCTTCCACAAAGACAACATCACGGCTAACCAGAATGCGTTTAATCTGAGAGGTTGCCTCATTAGGACCAGCACTAGACTGTCCACTTGTAAAAAGAGGCATCAAAGTATCATACATGTCTTTGGAGCTAACAGATGTCTCCTTAGTACATGAAAGCAATGGCTGAATAGCATCTTCCACAAAGACAACATCACGGCTAACATCTCCTTAATCTGTGGATGATACAGGCGATAGCCTTTACTTTCAGAACTGTACCCAACAGAAATACATTTTACTGCCTTATCATTCAATTTTCTGCGATGCTATTCAGGCACTAGTGCATATGCCAAACAACCAAAAACACGCAGATGAGCAACAGATGGCTTGCGGTCATGCCAAGCCTCATATGGAGTGATAGACTGCAGCGCTTTAGTGCGACACCTGTTCAGTACATATGCTGCACACATGTCAGCCTCAAGCCAGAAACTGTGGTAAAGCCTGACTTTTGACCATGCACCTCACCGTCTCCGCGAGTGACCTATTCTTTTGTTTAGCAACTCCATTCTGTTGAGGTGTATAAGGCACTGTACACTAGTGTTTTATCACACGTTCAGCCAGAAATGCATTAAAATCAGAAGACATATATTTCCCCCCTCGATCAGAACGGAGGGTGCCCATTTTACATGCTCACAGATTTTCAGCCAAAACCAAAAACTGTTTAAAGCACATGAACACTTCGGACTTTGCTTTGAGTGGATATTCCCATGCATGCCTAGAAAAATCATCAATGAAAGTCACGAAGTAAAGGTAATTTCCAAAAGAGGGTGTCTGCATAGGACCACAGACATCAATATGTACAAGCTGCAATTTCTGTGTAGCCCGAACTGAACCATCTTTTAGAAAGGAGGAACGCTACATTTTGCCCAAAATACAGCCTTCACAAACATGTTTTCCAGGTGCCTCAAGTTTGGGCAAAGAGGACACCATTTCAGATTTTTGCACGCGTAACAAACTAGCAAAATTCAGATGACCAAAGTGTGCATGCCAAAGCTTTGCATCTGACATAGCCTGAGAATCATTTACTGCACATGCAAAATCATTTTCAGATCTTTCATAGTCTATGAGCTTATACAACCCACGACATAAAATTCCAGAAGCAATAATCACATCGCCATTTGACAGATCATGAATTGTACACTTCTCATCAAAAAATTTCACAACCAAGCCAATCTTGGCTAATGTAGAAACTGATAATAGGTTCTTCTTGATCCCTGGCACAAATAAAGCATCTGACAAAGTGAAAGAACTACCATCAGCAGTAGTCAAAATGATCTTACCAACTCCCATAACATGATAAGAGGAGTTGTTGGTGCATGTAACAGTATTCCCTGTAGGGGCAGGCTAGAGTGAAGAGAAGAAACTGCGCTGCGAGGTTATATGTTTGGTCACCCCACTATCAAAATACCAAACATCTGAGTCTACTGCAGACATGCACTGCTCATGAGAAGATGGGTCAAAATTGCAGACAGTAGTAAACGCCCATTCTTCTTCCTGCACAAGATTTGCAGACTCTGTTTTTGGTGTAGAGGCCTCTACAACAACCATTACAACCTCTTTCTTCTTTGCCTCTTTAGCAGCCAGTTTTGGACAGTTCTTTATGATATGATCATTCCCTTTACAATACTTACAAAACAATTTCTACTTTTTTGATTTCTTCTCATCTTTGTCTTGGTTCTTCGAATGTGCAGCATTTGCATATTTCTGCTTACTAGTAGAAGAACTCCATTTTCCTTTGCCCTTCTGACTAGCCAAGAAAGCTTGATCTGCAACATGCATAATGGACCTGTTCTGCCTGGACTGATCTTCCTGCAACAGAACAGAGACTAACTCCTCAAATGATAAGGCATTCGGATTGCCTTTCATCATCAAAAGTAGAGTAGAAGCAAAACTTTGATATGAATCAGGAAGACCATTCAGAATGGTCTGCACAAGTGAGCTATCTGGTATAACCTCATCAGCAGAAATCAATTGTTCCTTCAAGTCTTTGATCTTCGTTAGGAAATTGTCCATAGAATCATCTTCATTCATGTGCTCACTCTCCAAATGTTTTCGAAGGTAAGCAACACGAGCCTCATTCCTAGCTTGGTACAATGTGGTAAGTGTATCCCAAGCATCCTTAGCTATTCTCCAAGAGCGAATGTGAGGAATAATGGCACGTTTGATAGAAAAAGCTATCAATGCATGTGCCTGGGCATCTCTGCCATCCTAGCGAATCTGCTCTGTAGTAGGTGCAGCAAAAACAGTAGCACGAATAGGAATATGCGGAATATCATCTTCGACACCATCTTCATCAGCTCCAACACCTGTATTTGCAGTACCTGTAGTCTGAGGTGTAACAGGACGTCTTTCAACACCCTGCACAATGTTCCACAATCCTTTTGCAACCAATAGATGTCGCATCATATAAGCCCATAATGGGTAGTTGGTACCATCCAACTTATCCTCAACAGCCAACATACGGAATACATCACTACTTTCAGCCATGGCCGGTGACTAAAATACCTTGATGCAGAAAACTGACTGTATCTCAAAAAGTTGAACAGAACTGCCCAGACAAGTTCTGCTAGATTTGTAGCAAACTTTGAGACGCTTAAACGCAAACAGAAATTGGTATATACCTTCGGCACAAAAAGACGAAATAGCCTGCACAAGCACTACGATAGTGCGTTTAGAGGAGTGTCGATGGTGCCCTAGATGAAGCGACGACCTGCTCTGATACCAATTGTTGGAGTTAGACGTCTGCGGAAGCACACGAACAGCACAAGGAAGAAGAAGATGCTTGGAGCACAACACACAATACTGAATGTATTACTAGAGAATGTACAAAGATAAGTAGCCCATTAGGGCAATAGGCGTATATTCAAGTCGGGGAAAAAAACCTCCTAAGGAGGGAAAAAAGTGCCCCGGCAGTCCTAGTGTGTTCACACACAGCACTACCTAAATATATCAACAATCATCTTGAATAGAGAGAGCTATTCCAACCATCTATCTCCTCCATGTGTCTTGTTGCATTTGTGCTCTTTATGTGTCTCTTGCAGTTCTACACACCCCAACACTCCATCTCAAGTTTTAGGTTTTCGTGTTATGACACATGTGAACTTTTAACAATGAAAATTGACTTTAGAGCATAGAACAATGATTTTTAGCACCTAAGAAACATTTCCACTAGCCACATGAGCTAAAATTTCAGCATTCAATTGAGCTTTCATTGAAGTAAAAATCTTATCACATTCTTGTTCTTTCATGAAATGGTGGGAAGCAATGAATTTTTTGGCATGCTTAAAGCTCAAGTTAAGCTTAATGGGACCCAATATCCAATGTGTTCTTACATGATGAAACATGTTCTTGTTGTGAAATAACTATGGAACATAGTCATAGATATAGATCGAAGACCCATAGGTCCTTCTACTTCACAGTCTACTATCACAAATGGAGCTTCTTCTTGAAGTAGAGTGGTTTCTCCTTCTCCACCTACACATGAACAACTTAGATAAGATGGAAAAAATGCTCAAGGTCATGCATTGAATGCACTTTCTATGAACGTCATATAGTTCCACACATTTGATCATATTCTACATCAACACAGACATGGGACTCTCTTGCTTCTTTGTATGTCATGTGTAACAAAGTATGTGTTGCATACTTGAGGAAGAAACTTGAGGATGTATGTATGGCTGAAAATGAGTCTGTAAATGTGTATGTGACATGTATCAAGGACTTCAAAGAGCAATTGGCAAACATACATAAGATTATTTTGGATGCATCATTCATCTCTACCTTATTGAAAGGATTACCATAATCTTTTCAAATATTTACCACCACTCCGTTTGATATTACCATAATCTTTTCAAATATTTGGTTGCAAAAGAGAATCCCAATATGTATTCATTTGATGAGGTTGTGTCTCTTCTTTTCCAAGAAAAATAATCTAGA
Organism: Ceratopteris richardii; assembly: GCA_020310875.1. Taxonomy (NCBI): domain Eukaryota; kingdom Viridiplantae; phylum Streptophyta; class Polypodiopsida; order Polypodiales; family Pteridaceae; genus Ceratopteris; species Ceratopteris richardii. Next base: position 22,355,836 of record CM035428.1, read on the forward strand.
GTGAATATGAGTGGTTTGATTAAGTTAATAGAAGCACTTTCTATCTCACAAATAGGGAAAAACAAGTATTTCTCCGCTCTAGGTTCATCAAAACCAAAGCCTCAAACTTCCTCTTCCACTCATTCCTCTAATGATGCTGATTTGCAAAAGACAAAGAGGTGGAAATATTTATTGAAGGATCATCATATTGTTGATGAGTGTAGAAACCTTGCTAAGTGCATTGAAAATAAGGAGTCTGGCATGTCTATTGTTGAAAACTCTTCAAATTGAAAGGATGATGAAGCCAACATGGCTCAAGATTTTCGGGCATGTGTTGGTACATGTCATTAGGATGCATCATTGCATTCTAAATGTATTGTTGTGAGGTTGTAGATTGATTCTTTGATATTGGTGCTTTAAAGCATGTAACTTCATACAAAAGGTTTTCTCTGTCTTTGAAAGATGCACCCAAAGTAGGAAATGTGGTATGAACAGACAATGCCTCTTATCTATCATTGGCGTAGGAGAAATTTGAGCTTATCACTGCAAATGGAGGTGTGTTTCTCTTGCAAAATGCATCATATGTACTCGATAACAACAAGAACTTAATATGTACATTTTGATGATGATAAATGTTATTGGGGATGTAAGGGTCATGTGACCTTACCCCCATATATATATATATATATATATATATATATATATATATATATATATATAGAGAGAGAGAGAGAGAGAGAGAGCATTGCCTCAAGGGAGATCATTATGTGGGTTTTGAGGCTCCCATGCATGTGTGTGCATCTCTCCTCTTTGTTGATATATTTAGGTAGTGATGTGTGTGAACACACTAGGACCGCCGTGGCACTTTTTTCCCTCTTTTAGGAGGTTTCTTTTCTCCGGCTTGTATATACGCCTATTGCCCTAATGGGCTACTTATCTTTGTACATTCTCTTGTAATACATTCAGTATTGTGTGTTGTGCTCCAAGCTTCTTCTCCTTCCTTGTGTTGTTCGCGTGCTTCCGCAGACATCCATCTCCAACAATTGGTATCAGAGCAGGTGGTTGCTTCATCTAGGGCGCCCTCAACACTCCTCCAATTGCATTCTCAGAATCGCACGAATTTTGGTGAGCATACTCAGCGTGTTTTCAAGATCAAAACTGCTTCCCTCTATGGCACTGAAATCGTGATCTGGGCTCGTTTCGACCTCCGAATGCACTATCGCAATGTTTGTGCAAGCTATTTCATCTTTTTGTGCCAAAGGTATATACCAGTTTCTGTTTGCCGGTATAAGCATCTCAAAGTCTACTACAAGTCTAGTGGAATTTGTCTGGGCAGTTCTGTTCAACTTTTTGAGATACAGTCAATTTTCTGCATCAAGGTGTTTTGGTCATCGGCCATGGCTGAAAGCAGTGATGTATTTCGTACGTTGGCTGTTGAGGATAAGTTGGATGGTACCAACTACCCGTTATGGGCTTATATGATGCGACATGTATTGGTCGCAAAAGGACTGTGGAACATTGTGTAGGGTGTTGAAAAACGTCCTATCACACCTGCAACTATTACAAATGCAGGTACAGAAGCTGAGGCATAAGGTGTCGAAGATGATGATATTCTACATATTCCTGTTCCTGGTGCAGTTTCTGCTGCACCTACTGTAGTGGAGATTCGTTGGGATGGCAGAGATGCCCAAGCACATGCATTGATAGCTTTGTCTGTCAAATGTGCCATTATTCCTCATATTCACTCTTGTAGAACAGCTAAGGATGCTTGGGATGCACTTACCACATTGTACCAAGCTAGGAATGAGGCTCGTGTTGCTTACCTCCGAAAACAGTTGGAGAGTGAGCACATGAGGTCTTCCTGATTCATATCAGATTTTTGCTTCTACTCTTCGGTTGATGATGAAAGGGAATCCAAATGCCTTGTCATTTGAGGAGATAGTCTCTGTTCTGTTGGAGGAGGATCAGTCCAGGCAAAATAGGTCCATTATGCGTGTTGCAAATCAAGATTTCTTGGCTAGTCAGAAGGGCAAAGGAAAATGGAGCTCTTCTACTAGTAAGCAGAAATCTGTAAATGCTGCACATTCAAAGAACCAAGATAAAGATGAGAAAAAATCAGAAAAGCATAAATTGTTTTGCAAGTACTGTAAAGGGAATGATCATATCATAAAGAATTGTCCAAAACTGGCTGCTAAAGAGGCAAAGAAGAAAGAGGCTGGAATGGTTATTGTAGAAGCCTCTACACCAAAAACAGAGTCTGCTAATCTTGTGCAAGAAGAAGAATGGGCATTTACTACTGTTTGCAGTTTTGACCCATCTTCTCATGAGCAGTGCATGTCTGCAGTAGACTCCGATGTTTGGCACTTTGACAAAGGGGCGACCAAACATATGACCTCACAGCGCAGTTTCTTCTCTTCACTCAAGCCTTCCCCTATAGGGAATACTGTTACATGCGCAAACAACTCCTCTTATCCTGTTATGAGAGTTGGTAAGATCATTTTGACTACTGCTGATGGTAGTTCTTTCACTTTGTCAAATGCTTTGTTTGTGCCAAGGATCAAGAAAAATCTGTTATCAATTTCTGCATCAGCCAAGATTGGCTTGGTTGTGAAATTTGTTGATGATAGATGTACAGTTCATGATCTGTCAAATGGCGATGTGATTATTTCTGGCATTTTATGTCGTAGGCTATATAAGCTCATAGACTATGAAAGATCTCTAAATGATTTGGCATGTGCACTACATGATTCTCAGGCTATGCCAGATGCAAAGCTTTGGCATCCACGCTTTGGTCATCTGAATTTTGCTAGTTTGCTACGACTGCAGAAATCTGAAATGGTGTCCTCTTTGCCCAAACTTGAGGCACCTAGAAAACACGTTTGTGAAGGCTGTATTTTGGGAAAAATGCAGTGTTCTTCCTTTCCAAAAGGATTTACCACATAGTTTCTGGCTTGAGGTTGTCATGTGTGCAGCATATGTACTTAATAGGTGTCCCACTAAAGCACTGTAGTTTATCACTCCATATGAGGCTTCGCATGATCGCAAGCCATCTGTTGCTCATCTGCGTGTTTTTGGTTGTTTGGTATATGCATTAGTGTTTGAACAACATCACAAAAAATTGGATGATAAAGTAGTAAAATGTATTTTTGTTGGGTACAGTTCTGAAAGTAAAGGCTATCGTCTATATCATCCACAGACTAAACGCATTTTGGTTAGCCGTGATGTTGTTTTTGTGGAAGATTCTATTCAGCCATTGCTTTCATGTACTAAGGAGACATCTGTTAGCTCCAAAGACATGTATGATACTTTGCTTCCTCTTTTTACAGGTGGACAATCTAATGTTGGTCCTAATGAGGCAAATTATCAGCCTTTGCAGGTTTCGTGTGATGATGCAGATAATCCTATTTCTGATGCAGATTTACATGATGCACTTGTTGATGTGAGAACTGACATTGAGGAGGCAAAAACTATGCCAAAATGGCTAGTGCACAGTTTACATGACAGCAAATTAGATGCACCTCTGTCATATCGCACTCGTTCAGGCTCTCATAGTGCCTCTTTTGCATCAGATTTCTATGCTATGGCTACATCTCGTCTCTGTGATGAGAATGGGCCTGTTTCATTTGATGAAGCAAAAAATTCAAAAAATTGGATGGCTGCTATGCAATCTGAATATGATGCTATAATGAAGAATGGTACTTGGTCTTTATGTGACTTGCCTCTTGGCAAGATGGCCATTGGCACTAAGTGGGTATACAAGCTCAAGCGTAAATCAGATTACAGTTGAAAGGTATAAGGCTAGGCTTGTTGCAAAGGGTTATGCACAGGAAAGAGGCATTGATTTTGATGAGAGCTTTGCACCTACATGTCGTATGACTACTGTTCGGAGCATCTGTGCACTTGCAGCTCATCATGGTTGGAATGTACATCAGTTGGACATTAAAACTACATTTCTGAATGGTGACTTGCATGAAGAAGTGTATGTTTTTCAGCCCCGTGGCTTTGTGCAAAAAGGGCATGAAAACTAGGTGTGTAGGTTAAAGAAGGCATTATATGGTTTAAAGGAAGCACCATGTGCTTGGTATGAGAAGATACATGCCTATCTGATTGCACATGGTTTTGAGAATAGTCCAACTGAAAGCACCTTATATTTTAAGCATGCTAATGATGTACTTCTAATCATTGTGTTTTATGTTGATGACATGCTGCTCACTAGTCCTCATGAGAGGCATATTGCTGATTTTAAGGATGATTTGCATGCCTCATTTGAGATGTCTGATTTGGGGCATTTGCATCAGTATTTGGGCATTCAGCTTATGCAAGTTGATGGTGGAATGGCTTTGTGTCAAACGAAATATATTGACACATTATTGCAGCATTTTGGCCTTGAAGACTGTAAGCCTATTGCCACTCCTATGGAGACAGGTTTACGATTGAGTCTTCATGATGTAGGAGATGTATTTGATGTTGTTCTCTATCAACAAGCTGTTGGATGCTTGATTTATTTATGCATTACTCAGCCAGATATTCAGGTTGCTATCTCACAGATGAGCAGATTTATGCATTGCCCAGGAGTCAAGCATTGGTAGGCGGTTAAGTGCATCTTTTGCTACTTGAGTCGTACTCGACTACTTGGGTTGTTTTATCCCAAGGGGGGATCACTATTGCCAGATTTGCATGCTTTTTCTAACTCTGATTGGGCTGGTTGCTATGACACTCGTGTGTCCACTAATGGCTTTTGCTTCATGCTTGGTAGCTCATGTATATCTTGGTTGAGCAAGAAGCAGCCTACTGTGGCCACTTCCAGTTGTGAGGGTGAGTATAGGGCAGCTTTCACAGCAACTATTGAGTGTGTGTGGCTCAGAAGCCTTATGCTTGATTTGGGTGTTGGTCAGTCTTCTGCCACCACCATCTTCACTGATAGTTAGAGTGCATTCGCAGTTGCGAGGAACCCTGTGTTCCATGCTTGCACTAAGCACATTGAGGTGCATTATCACTATGTCAGGGAGAGGTTCTCTACTGGGGAGATCAGCTTGGCAAATGTGCCCATGCAGGAGAACATTACAGACCTTTTCATGAAGGCTCTACCTAGGGAGAAGTTTGAAGCTTTTCGCAAAGCTTTGGGCTTACTTCCTTTTGTGGAGTGTTTTCCATATAGCTTGGCACTTCCTGCTAGTTCCATACATTTTATGAGAGTTGATTGTGGATCTTGGTTGGTACTTGTATCTTTGTTTTCTTTGTAGGTACATGATCCAGATTAGAGCCTTAGTTGCATACTCATTTGTCACCTTGATTGGCTATTCTATTAGCATATGTTCATTGATTTGATATTGTGGGTTGTGATTCGACATGGTTATTTTGGTTCAGAGTCCATTTTACAGAGGAGATGTTGCCAAAATTTTGTTGGATTTTATGCTAGAGGAGTACTCTAGTAGATCCTTTATGCTAATGTGATAGCTTTGGATCATTGCTTATCTCCATTCATTTGGACTTGGTCACAGGTTATTCGTGACAGGTTGAACCATCTTGCAGGATTCATTCTTGAGTAGGAGGTGTATTACCATTAGTTTTTTGGCATGTGTATTTTCCATTATCTTTGCTTGGACAATTACTAGTCCATTTCTGGGCATAACTGATGCATGGACTTAGTAATGAAGGTGGAATTTTTATCCCTTACAAGACTTTGAGAATTCTTGATTCCTTTGAATTTGATTTGGAAAACTTGAAGTTTGATTGATCCAAACATCAAACTTGGATGTTTGCACTATGGTTTACTTTCAACTAATATTTACTTGATTTTTCATCCAAATGGAGGACGACTTTGTCCTAATGGGCTAGAAAATCCCATGTAAAGTGTAAGAGAAAGTTTTCAATTTACTTTGGATCAACCTTACCATATCTTGAGCAAGTCAAATTCAAAATGAAAATCATCCAAGTTAGGATACTTTTCTCAAAGACTTTAGTTAAAAGTTTTCAAGAATTGTCAAGCTAATGAGCAATTCCTAACGTTTCTATTCTAGAGTATACTAGACTCTAGAAAATCATGAGAGTGATGCTAGTAACTGGAAGCAAACCCAAATGAATAAGTCAATCTTGGACTTTTCATCTTTTGAAGATTGAATAAGTTCTTGTACAGAACATCTTCTAGCATGTTTAATTCAGTTATCTAGTTCCACTCGGCTAACCATGGACTTTTGCAAAAGAAATCAGATACCATATGTGAGTCAATTCCAAAAGATTTGAAAAGCAAAAGGAAATAACTAAAACTCTGTATAATTAATTCAAACTTTTAAGATATAAACATGCTATAAGTCAAATACTTGATGACTCAAACCTTTAACTTTGCAAAGATCTATTTCAACAAGGTATTAAAGAATTTATTTTTTTCTATCTTTAAGAGAAAGAGCGTGGATTCTCAAAAAGATTCATAGAGTAAATCTAGACATCATCCAATCACTATATACTTGTGTGTTGTCAAACATCAGTGTGTCGACCCACTGAGGATCGAGTTGATGCGTTTTTACTCAAGTAATGTGTCACTTGAGACTAAGTTCATGCCTATATTCAATCTTTAGGACTACTCACTAGGAATGCAATCAATCAAAGGATTGAATTTACCGAGTTACAATAGGAACTTGGTGCTTGACTTAGTCAGTCAAATCCTTGGCTCAATAGATCAACTCAAAGTCAAAGTCCAACTTTGTCAAAAATTAATGAAAATATTTTTGAATCAACAACACTTTATCTTGAAGTGTTTCATGATTCAAATAAGAACAAGTTTTTATTTGAGAAAGAAGATCTTTGAAGTTACAAACTTCATATCTTCCACTTCCTTGATCATGAAGTATCTTGAGATCATTATAATATCCTCCTTGAATTTAAACTTCTCTTTAAAAGCTTTAATTCCCTTGAAGATCAAATCTAACTTCAAAAAGCATTCTTGGACTAAAAGATAATTATCATCCCAAGGTCCGATGTCACATACCATCTTTCCTACATTAATCTGAGTATAAAACCAAGTGTCCCATACCACCCTACTTATAGTCACATTAATGTGTGAGTGATATCTATCCTAAAGTCTAAATATTCCGTGATAGAGTACCTTTTCACTTCAACTCTTTAAAAGAATTTGGAAGTTCCCAGCATTACCTCTAACTTGATATTCTAGGTTTTGATCCCTTCACATGATCGTTTCATGATCTTGTGCTTTCCTTTGGGAACTTGAAAACTACTTGATAGAATATCTATTCTTCTTTGCTTAGATTTTCAAATGGAAACCAGTTATAATTCCAAGTACTTGAATTTTCAAAGATTCAAGTCTAATTGGTTTATTCTTGACCAATTTGTAGTAACAAGAGATTTTTACTTCTTGTCTTTAGATTCCATTCTTACTGATACTTCAAGTAGGTACCTACCCCAACCGAGACTTTACAGGAATCTCCCTACTATGTAAGTCGAAGCATCTGCTCATGCTCTCTGGATTTGTACCAAAATTGCTTTAAGGATAGGCAAACATTCTATTTTACATTCCACATACTTAAGTACTATCTTTATCGTTGTAGACTACATTCTTGGAATTTTTTCGCTCTGTTCAGACTTCGAACAGCTTACTCTTTTCACAATTTTCCATTGGATAAATGCAACCTGAGTGAATAATTCCCAAATGGAATTTTATTGCCAATACTTGGGCAAACTTCAAAGTAGTTTCAATCGCAAGTTCTTAGACAACCTTGCCACGCTTGACCTTGCGACTAGAATAAAGACTTAGTCTTTATCTATAAGATCTCTTAAACTATCGAAAGCTTCTTTGCTTAACCATGGGATTTTAGAGATATTTCCCCTACTCAAGCCCTTGCATGTACTAATGCCTTTTAGATTCTAAGGCTAAGAAGCTTTGATACACTTCCAGGGGATATCAATCATTGGACTTTAAGTACCACTTCTAGTGGTTTGGGACTTCTGGGGAACTACTTGTTGTCTAATGAGTTTGAAGAATGTCATTCTGACTACTTGGGAGAATGTTATTCTTCAAGGACTTGAGATTTTTTCTAGGGAATCAAATAACTTGAGCAAATGATTCATCATGGAATCCTTTGCAATGCTAAAAAGATGTTTGAAAGAAATTCTAGACTTTCAATCAATATCCACAAGCTTTTCTGATTGAGTTGTGTTCATTTCTTGAGTATCAAACTAGAGAATAAATATCACCTTTTGGATATGGTTTCCCATTCCACTATGAAAGTTGTTCTTCAACTTTCATTTATGTGATATTGATTCCTGTTCTTGAGTTTGATACAATATTTATTATTATTGGTCAATCTTTAGATGTTACTAGAGTACATTAAACATATTTTAGCAATCAAAATTATGTTTAAAGTCCAAGAATCTATTGATGATTGATCCAATAGTAATGCTACTATGAACAAACTTTGAACTTTATATCTTGTTTAGGAAAAGTTCATGGATTGAAGGGAGATCCATATCTTGGAACTTTGTATTCCTAAACAAAAAGTTCACAGTTTTACTCAAGTCTTTAGGAACTTATCTGAGTTCCTAAAGATTGCTTGCTTTGGTTTCCTCTTGAAGCTTCAATTAGCTTGAATGAAACCAAAACTTAACTCTTTAAAAGAGTTCTTTCAAGTTTTCATGCTTTCTTAGCAAGTTGCATCGTTACCAGAGATGCAATTATGGAGCCTAACATCCTCCTATTGAACATCAAAGTTCAACTGATGTTGAGGTTCAACCTTTGATTTCCATCACTCCTTGGGATGAAATCAAATGAAAACTTACAAAAGTTTCATAGTTTTTCTTGGCACTTTGCATCCTTACTAGGGATGCTAATTATGGAATATAACAACTATCTTTTGAGCTTTCAACATTCAAATAGTGTAAATTCCATTTAGCTTTATTTGATTTCGATCATGTCTCGGGATAAAATCAAATAAAAGCATTCATTAGAAAGTGTTCAATTATCTAAGGAAGTTCTACTTGGATGTAAGATTTCTTAAATCCAAGCTAACGACTACATCTAGGCTTATCATTAGAATTCTCTAAGCCTTCTCCTAAACTTAGAGTCATCATGGAAACTTTAAAGCAGCCCTTTTTTTCTTGTCGTTCCAATGATCACAAAAATTTTAACACTTGAATTTCAAAGGGCCTACTTTTCCTAATCAAGACTCCTAATTTGTGATACCTACGTATCACATTTGGGAAAAACAAACTAGCTACTTGAGTTGCATGGAAGCCAGGAGCCTTGCAACTACCTAGTTTTCTATTTTCCCTAGCTATCGAAGTCAAGTTAGAAAAAGGAGGTAATGAAAGTATAAGTATTCAAATACTTAAAAGATAATCATGCATATGCAAATTCCTGTTCTTGCCTGCAAACACATGTGAATGCATGCATGTGTTGGCATTCTCCTTTCATGCACCAAACTTAAAAAGCAATTCTTGAGCTTGATAATGCATGTTCCCAATCATTCATGCACAAACATTCTACTTGCTAGCTTGTTAAAAAGATATTATTATTCATGTGCATAAACTTGAGCATTAACTATCTTTTCCAAGCAAGAAGAAAACGTGTTTTGTGCATGAAAACATTCTCTGAAAAGGAGAAATGCACCAACATTCTTTCGTAGATGCATGCATATGCGTGATAAGTATTTCCATACATCAATGCTCTCCTATTTTTCTTTCATTAAATTGCGTTCAATGTTTTCAAAATTAAAGATTCCTTCCCTACTTCAATGATAATAGAAATGCATTCTATATGAAAGCATAGAGCAAATCAAATATGGAAATGAAAACATCAACTTGTAAAGTAGATATCTCCCAATTAAGCTATGTCCTTCCATTGATCCTCTAAAAGATCCATTCTCCATCTTTTGGTCATGAGAAAGACTCCATACTCCTCTTTGAAGTCCGTTGCTTCCTCTTGTCCTCATCTTTAAACAAAATAAAGCCTTTCTTGGAATATGCTTGCCTTGGGCCATCCTTTTCCTTTCGATGATGTGTGGATGATGGATGATGCTTCACTTTGCCCTTCCTACTTTGACTTATGTACTATCAAAGTATCCATTTAGGCATGAAACATGATCTAAATAAACACTTCAAATCGGGTATGAACTTGGGGTCAAGAAGATCTATAGAAGAAGTACTCCAAAATTAGATTGAAAGGGTTGATGGCGTGAGTGCATGAGAGGAAATCTATTAATCCCACATACGGATAGACATTTCAATATAGACACTTCTTTTGGCATGTAGAGAAGAATTGTCCATCGATAGGGTCACGGATTGAAATCCAATTAGCTCTAAATATCTTCTCAACATAACTCACTAATCATTGCAACATGTTGGATACCAGATTACTAAATCCTCCATCAAGTACAGAGATCAAAACCGGAGACCCTCTGCTCGTCGTTGCAAAGATAGAAAACGAATGGTGAAGAATTATTATGTGTATGCTAAATATACGTAGACGAAACACGTCGGCATTGCGGGACTGTTTTTACAGCTCTAACCTCATAAGAAATAGGTTGCGGGTTCGGGTTCTTCAGCCATCGCTTGCTTTTTCTTTTGGTTAAAACATTGTAAAGTACCAGATGAAAATTATAACGAGAACATGGATCGGCATGTCGGGTGAAGTAAATCTCCTGAATCGCATGGTCACGGGCTCCAATCCTGTTTGCTCCAACTTCCCGAGGTAGAAACATACATTAGGCTTTTACTCTCAAAACATTTTGGATTCGAAACCCGACGATAGTGTCGAAGGTCTACTTTTTTGCTGCTCCGCGATGTGGGCACACTTCTATAGTCAATACCGGATGAGTAATATGAAGCATCATGAGGATAGCAAAGTGGATTCGATGCAAAGGATGCTTGGCATCTCTTGGGATCAAATCCCGCATCGGCTAAGAGAAGTTGAGTGCATGATTTATGAAGAACACTTATTTTGCTTCGTCACAAGGATGACAATGTTTTGGGTTCGAAACCCAGCAATAGTGTCGAAGGTCTACTTTTTGCTGCTCCGTGGTGTGGGCACACTGTTATAGTTAATACCTGATGAGTAATATGAAGCATCATGAGGATAGCAAAGTCGATTCGATGCAAAGGATGCTTGGCATCTCTTGGGATCAAATCCCGCATCGGTTAAGAGAAGTTGAGTGCATGATTTACGAAGAACACTTATTTTGCTTCTTCACAAGAATGACATAAATGCATACATGACATAAATGCGTACATGGAATGAATGAGAAGTGAAATGCAATCAAACATGTAATCTAATGTGCAGCCATGAAAGCTTGGGGAAATTTGAAGATGATGATGAGCTATCAAGGCCACCACGACAGCTTTGCCTAAGCTCTGATACCAATGCAAGAAACTAGGAATTACGACCACCACCTACTAGAGTGATGACTCTCCTCCCAACCATATGTCTGAATATATAGCTGCTCGAAACAACAAGGACCACAAATGTAACTAGCGTTCACAAGTGCATGTGCAATCTCCTCCACTCCTTTCATATCTTTCACCAGAGTATACTAGTGGTTGGAGTGATCTCCACCACTGCTTTAGTACGTTCCACTAGAGTCCACTAGTGGTTGTTGTACTTGCCACTTGAGTTAAGTCTCCTTGGACTCAATTTAACTCATGTTAACTTGTGCTAGAAGGCTTTAGAGCTCCTTGGGCAAAACACTCTCCCCATGCTCCCCATGGGGATTGAACCCATGACCTCCTCCTTCACACTTTTGAGACTTAACCACTAGGCTAAGTGGATCACTTGAATATGAGAGCACATGAACTTATGCTTGATTCTGTTCTTGAGATCTTTGGTCCTACACATGAGTGACCAAATGGTGTCCGATTTCAGATCTGTCTGAAGTGGTCGGACTCCTAGATGATAGACTTACTTTATTACAAGATATCATCTATAATGTGAGTGTTTTGAGTTATTTTATACACTCCTCTAGGGAGCCACACATGGAGGCATCTAGAAGGATACTCAAGTATCACTAAGGAGTAATCAATGTACTCTTATATTCTTATATCTATGATATAGACATAAAGATCTTTGTTGATGCAAAATTGGTAGGTTTTGGTTTGCCAGTATAAGCATCTTGAAGTCTACTACAAGTTTAGCACAACTTAATAGGGTAGTTATGTTCAACATTTTTGAGATACAGTCAATTTTATGAATCAAGGTATTTTAATCAGTGGCCATGGCTGAAAGCAGTGATGTATTCCGTATGTTGACTATTGAGAATAAGTTGGACGGTACCAATTACCCATTATGGGATTATATGATGCATCATGTATTGGTCGCAAAAGGACTGGAATATTGTACGGGGTGTTGAAAAATGTCCTATTTCACCTCCAAATAAAGGTACTAAAGCTGATGCAGATGGCATCGAAGATGGTGATATTCTGCAGATTCCTATTCATGTTGTTGTTCCTATTGCACCTACTGTAGAGATAATTTGTTGGGATGGTAGAGATGCTCAGGCACATGCATTGAGAACCTTGTCTATCAAACATGCCATTATCAAACGTGCCATTATTCCTCATATTCGCTCTTGCATAACAACTAAGGATGCTTGGGATACACTTACCACATTGTATCAAGCTAGGAATGAGGCTTATGTTGCTTACCTCCGAAAACAGTTGGAGAGTGAGCATATGAACGAAGATGATTCTATGGACAGTTTTCTATATTTGAAAGAACAATTAATTTTTGCTCATGAAGTCTTGCCTGACAGTCTGCTTGTGTAGACTGTTTTGAATGGTCTTCCCGATTCATACTAGAGTTTTGCATATATTCTTCATTTGATGATGGAAGGCAATCCAAATGCCTTAACATTTGAGGAGTCAATCTATGTTTTGTTGCAGGAAGTTCAATCTAGGCAGAACAGTTCTATTATGCATGTTGTAGATCAAGCTTTCCCGGCTAGTCAGAAGGGCAAAGGTAAATGGAGCTCTTCTACTAGTAAGCAAAAATATGCTAATTCTACACAATCAAAGAAGGATGACATAGATGAAAAGAAAACAAAAAAGCAGAAATTGTTTTGTAAGTACTGTAAAGCAAATGATCATGTCATAAAGAATTGTCCAAAACTGGCTGCAAAAGAGGAAAAGAAAAAAGAGGCTGGAATGGTTGTTGCAGAGGCCCCTACACCAAACTCTCCTAATCTAGTGTAGAATGAAGAATGGGTGTGTACTATTGTTAGCAATTTTGACCCATCTTTTCCTGAACAGTGTATGTCTGCAGTAGACTCAGATGTTTGGTACTTTGATAGTGGGGCAACCAAACATATTACCTCACAGTGCAATTTCCTCACTTCACTTGAGCTTGCCCGTACAGGGAATACTCTCACATGTGCCAACAACTCCTCTTATCCTATCAATAGAGTTGGTAAGATCATTTTGACTAATACTAGTCGTAGTTCTTTTACATTGGGAGATGTTTTATTTGTGCCAGGGATCAAGAAGAATTTGTTATCAATTTCAGCTTTAGCCAAGATTGGCTTCCTTGTGAGATTTGTTGATGATAGATGTATTGGTCATGATCTGTCAAATGTCAATGTGATTATTGCTTCTAGTATTTTATGTCATGGGCTGTATAAGCTCATAGACTATGAAAAATATGAGAATGTTTCAGCATGTGCAGTACATGATTCTCAGGCTATGTCAGATGCAAAGCTTTGGCATGCATGCTTTGGTCATCTAAATTTTTTTCTAGTTTGCTATGCCTATAGAAATCTGAAATGGTGTCCTCTTTGCCCAAACTTAAGGCACCCAGCAAACATGTCTGTGAAGGTTGTATTTTGGGAAAAATGCAGCATTCCTCCTTTCCAAAAGATGGTTCAGTTTGGGCTACTTAGAGATTGCAGCTTTTTCATAGTGATGTTTGTGATCCAATGCAGACACCCTCTTTTGGAAACTATCTTTACTTCATGACTTTCATTGATGATTTTCTAGGCATGCCTGGGTATATCCACTGAAAGAAAAGTCTAAAGTGTTTATGTGCTTCAAACATTTTTTGGTTTTGGTTGAATATATGTCAGCATGTAAAATGGGCACCCTCTATTCTGATCGAGGGGGGGAATATATGTCTTTTGACTTTAATGCATTTCTGGCTGAACATGGGATAAAACATCAGTGTACAGTGATGTATACACCTCAATAGAATGGAGTTTTGAGAAAGGAAGAACATGTCACTCATGGAGATGGCGAGGTGTATGATCAAGATTCATGCTTTACCACATAGTTTTTGGCTTGAGGCTGTTATGTGTGTAACATATGTGCTTAACTGGTGTCCCACTAAAGCATTGTAGTCTATCACTCCATATGAGGCTTGGAATGGTCCTCATCTATGTGTTTTTGGTTGTCTGGCATAAGCATTAGTGCATGAACAGCATCGTAGAAAATTGAATGATAAAGCAGTGAAATGTATTTTTGTTGGATAGAGTTCTAAAAGCAAAGGCTATCATTTGTATCATCCACAGACTAAATGCATTTTAGTTAGCCGTGATGTTGTTTTTGTGGAAGATGCTATTCAGACTTTACTTTCATGTATGAAGGAGACATCTATAGTAACTCCAAAGACATGCATGATACTTTGCTGCCTCTTTTTACAGGTGGAAAATGTAGTGTTGGTCCAAATGAGGCAACTTCTCAGCGTTTGCAGGTTTCATGTGATGATGTAGATCATTCCATTTTTTATGCAAATTTACATGATGCATTTATTGATGAGAGAGCTGATATTGAGGAGGCAAAAACTACCAAAATGGTTTGTGCAGACTTTGTGTGACAACAAATTAGATGCACCTTTATCATACTATACTTGTTCAGGCTCTCATAGTGCCTCTTGTGCATCAGATTGCTATGCTATGGCTGCCTCTAGTCTCTATGATGAGAATGAGGGTGTTTCCTTTGATGAAGCACAAAATTTTGAACATTGGATGGCTGCTATGCAATTAGAATATGATGTTATCATGAAAAATGGTACCTTGCCTTTATGTGACTTACCTCCTGGCAAGAAGGCCATTGACACTAAGTGGGTATACAAGCTCAAGCATAAGCCTAATGGAACAGTTGACAAGTATAAGGCTAGGCTTGTTGCAAAGGGTTATGCACAAGAAAGAGGCATTGATTTTGACGAAACCTTTGCTGCTACATGCCGAATGACTACTCTTCGTAGCATCTTTGCACTTGTAGCTCATCATGGTTGGAATGTACATCAGTTGGACATTAAAACTGCATTTCTAAATGGTGTCTTTCATGAAGAAGTGTATGTTTTTTAGCCTTGTGGCTTTGTGCAAAAAGGGCATGAAAACCAAGTGTGCAAGTTGAAAAAGGCTTTATATGGTTTTAAACAAGCATCACGTGCTTGGTATGAAAAAATACATGCCTATCTAATTGCACATGGTTTTGAAAACAATACAACTAAAATCACCTTATATGTAAAGCGTGTTAATGATGTGCTTCTGATCATTTTTGTGTACGTTGATGACATGCTGCTCAAAGGTCCTCATGACAAGCATATTGCTGATTTTAAGGCTGATTTGCATGCCTCATTTGAGATCTCTGATTTGGGGCATTGGTATCATTATTTAGGCATTAAATTTATGCAAGTTGATGGTAGAATAGCTTTGTGTCAAATGCAATATATTGACACATTATTGTAGTGTTTTGGCCTTGACAACTACAAAACTATTGCCACTCCTATGGAGATAGGTTTATGATTGAGTCTTCATGATGCTCGAGGCGCATTTGATGTTGTTCTCTATCAACAGGCTATTGGATGCTTGATTTACTTATGCGTTACTTGGCCAGATATTCAGTTTGTTGTCTCATAAATTAGCAGGTTGGTGCGTTTCCCAAGTGTCAAGCATTGGCATGCGATTAAGCACATCATTTGCTACTTGAGTGGTACCCAACTACGTAGATTGTTTTATCCCAAGGGGGGATCACTACGGCCAGATTTACATGCTTTTTCTGACTCTGATTGGGTTGGTTGCTATGAAACTCATGTGTCCACTAGTGGTTTTTGCTTCATGCTTGGTAGCTCATGTATATCTTCGTTAAGCAAGAAGCAACCTACTATGGCCACTTCAAGTTGTGAGGCTGAGTATAGGGCAGCTTTCATGGCGATTCTTGAGTGTGTGTGGCTCAGATGCCTTATGGCTGATTTGGGTGGTAGTCAGTCTTATGCCACCACCATCTTCACTGACACTCAGAGTGCATAAGCAGTTGCGAGCAACCCTATGTTCCGACCTAGTGTCTGGGCTAGTTAAAAAATAGGTTCCAAGGCTTATTTGGGGGCTCAAACGGAGTCTACAAATTATGAAAATTGGTTGGATGATAGTTATAATACTCCTCAAGCTCGAGGACTCCTCGGCTTGAACAAAATGGAGTTGGAAAAATGGAAAATGGTATTTACAATGGTTTTTAGTGATAAAAATCACTATCTTTATAGGGATTTGTTTTGATAAATTTGACATGTGCTTCTTGGAGCTCCCTACATGCTCCTTCTTCTTGTGTGTCCACTTCTTTGATGTGCTTCCGTGCTTTCTCCTTAACCTTGAGTGTCAACACTCCCCCTCCTCTAGAGTCTATCGTCCCTTATAGACCCTTGTTGTAGAGGTTGTTCCAGGTAGTACGTTGAGGAGTAGAGTTCCTCATGTCTCCACCAGTGTGGTCTGTCTTCCACTTGTAGCGGGGTCTCTTGTCCCATTCTTCATGTTTAGTCCCTTTATATATACTTCTTCCTTGATTTCAGTATGCGAGTGTATTGTTGAGCTTTCAAAAATTGTGAGCTGCTCAAAAGAGGTTATCACAATTGATTCTGAGTAGCTCTCAGTGGTGGATTGCTTCCTTGCTCTTGTTGTTGTTACCTTGATGCCCTCTAGATTGCAAAGATGGCACCCCTAGTTTTCATTCCAAGTTCTCGTGCCCCATAATGACTGATGGGTAAGTGCATTAGTGCATGGGTTGGAAGAAGAATGTGCCTTGTGCACGGCCTTGTAATGTAGCCCTATGCATGCATACTTGGGAAATGCATTGGAAAAATTATGGTGCAAGAAGTTGGGTCTTGAGCTAAGTGCTCAAGGGTATGCCGATGAAGAGGTTTCCTAATCTATTATTGAGATGGTGTTGCCAAAGTAGGGTGTGCATACCATGGTGAAAGGTCGGTCGATTTTTGTCTCTTCATGTTGTATGCCCATCATAGTGATGGACCATTGGCTTTTCTTTTTGGTTGATGGGCGTCCTTGCTGATGGTTCACCGATGAGTGTCGTCGAGCATATGGACCTGTTCCTTCTTTTTTTCCTGGTGGTTAGTATCAACAAAATATATTACATATGCCGAATGTGTCTCATGTGCCTGGGATTTCTCAATTGTGTCTATGCATGGCCGTGTAATGTCGCCCTATACTAATGCATACTTTGGAAATGCATGACTTGAATGGTGCAAAAGACAAGGTTATGCCAAAGGCACATGGATGTTGCTGGTCGGGGCTTTTGATGTTACTTGTAGACTTGATGCAATCTTTGTTTGGAGGTGTTGATTGAATCTTGCAATGATGTAATCCTCCTTATAGGGATCCATTTCAGAATAGTATTTGGCCCTATAGAGATCACCTCTGGTCTCTTCATCTTGAGATATTTTCTGAAATTTTGTATCGTGCATGGTTCGCTCTTTGGTTCTATGGATGCTACTGGCAGTTTTGGTTTCCAAAGCCATATCCTTGATGAGTGCCTGGTTATTTTTTACGAAGAGGTGAGGTTATCTTTTTTTGTTCTCTCTATGTGGTTCTTACTCTTTTCTCTCCTTGGCTTCTTTGTTGAGACCTTTTGCATGTGGGAGAGCATAGGTTGAGGTGTATGTAAGAGCTTCTTAGGTACCCACATCTGTAATCGTCCTTGTTGATCTGTAGCTACTTTCTTAGGCACCCACATTTTTCGGAGGCATTCTAGGTGAGCTAGTGCTGGTTGCTTGGTTCTTGTTTTTGCATGGTTGGCTTGCTTGGGTGGGAATGGTGTTGGCACGGCTGGTGGTTGCTCTCCTTTTCATACACAGATCTGCTTCATGCCTAGAGCTACTTTCTTCTTGACCTCTCTTTGTCTATTTGATATAGGGGGTGTCATGTACTGTTTCACTCGCTTTTTTGGTTGATTGGTTGTGACGGCATTAGTCTTTATACAAGAGGAGTCAGCTTGCCTTTGAGTCTGTTCTTCCATGATTGAGTGCTTTTGGAACATAGAGCCTTTGACACATACAATATCTTTTTTGCTAAGATTAGTCCTAGAAGAACTATGAGAAGGTGTGACATTTAGATTTGTCGGCATGAAATTCTCTAATTCTAATGTGATGCATCGTTCTTGTACCCGAACTTCAATAAGTTGACTTCTTAAGTTCAAGTTGACTACATGGTCATAAATCCAATCTTGACCCAAGACAAGTGGCTCTGTAAGGTCCTCATCATGACACACTAGCATTTTGACTTTCATTGGAACGTCTTGAAGGTAGATGGGAAGTCTTGGCATTATGAAAGTCTAACTGCACTAGTTGCTGAACCTGAGTCAACCAATGCTCTCACATGTTGGAGACCTCTAAATCTCCAAAGGTTTGATCTATACTGATTTAAGATCACCTCTATATCAGTTATAGGCCAAAATTTACACAAATGTTAGTTTGATTTACCAAATCATTCATGAACAATTCTCTGAGTGAGAATTTTCCTTCTTCAAGAAGTCTGCTTCAAAGATTGACTTCATTACCTGCACATATCTTCAGATTTCTTCAATCCAATGATATACATACCTCCATGTTACCTTTGCGCAATCATATCAACCATTAGTCCTTCAAAAGAATCATTAAAACTTTGATTTGATCATTAAGATCAAAAGTATGTCAGCAACTGTCTTCCTGAATAAGCGACTTTGATTTCTCACAACATAGATCCTGTTTTGCTAAATTTTTTTAGCCATAGCGTCCTTACCTTCTTACTTAGATTTTGAATGCTTAGTCATCAAAAAATTTACACTGCTCATTGAGATCTAAGCAAAACATTGACACGAAAAAGTGCACGACTGTGAAAGGTCTACCTACACTTTACATACACATGTTCCTATTGATCATTCTCACAGTATGAAAGGAATTAGACTATGAAACTTTGAACATAGATTTATTAGCTTCTAGATTAGATGTGTACAAAATATTTCCTAATCTGCATGATCAGGCTGAGAGAAATCAGAGAAAGACACGCTTACTTCTGAAGATGACTCTCTACACATCTACTTCATTGACACTTGGCTTCTAATGACTCTATATCTTATTTCTTTACATCATTGGATTATATACATATGATTCTAGACTCATCCCACGTCTATTACATTACTCCTTATCATCCTAAGGATCACCTACCCTCATAATACAAGAATTTCCATCTGTAATGTACATATATATACCTGCTATATTTCTGAGATCTCTTCACTTCCTCAAATGACTTCCTTTGCTTCATTCTGATTCTTAACTTGCTTCAAGCTCTTCATAATCATCAATTTGGGATTGCTTTGTTCCAACAACTCCCCCTCAATCACTAATTGTGATTATTCCATTCTTCTTTATTCATGCCATCTCTTTGAACTTATGTAGCTTAGGTCCATCTAAGCTTTTTGTCAACATATCTGCAACTTGCTCTTTTGTTGGAGTATACAATACTTCAAACTCCTTATCAAGTACCTTTTCTCTCAAGAAATGATACTGAATCTCTATGTCTTTAGTCCTGGCATGAAAAACAGGATTAGCTGCCAAATATAATGAACTCATGTTGTCTCCAAAAATAATTGGAGTACTCTGATGAGTTCCAAAACTCTTGAGTAGAGTCTTTAACCATATCACTTCTTTTGCAGCCTCTACCAATCCTTTATACTCAGCCTTTGTGGATGACAAAGCAACTGTATGTTGCTTCTTTGAGCACCAAGAAACTAATTTATCTCCAATATAACAGAGATAACCATGAGTAGACCTTCTATCATCGGAATCACCTGCCCAATCTGCATCACTAAACACTTTGATTCTTGTGTCAGAAGTAAAACCATAATACAAACCTTCATTTAGGGTTCCCTTGATATATATGAGTACCCTTTGAGCTGCAATCCAATGATTCTTTTTTGGACAATGCATAAATTGTGATAAAACACCCACTGCATATGATAGGTCTGGTCTTGGCAAGGTAGCATAGATCAAACTACCTACCAAACTCTGATATTTCTTCATGTCATTAAATTTTTCACCTCCATATCTGCTCAATCTATGATTTACCTCCAATTGTGTGGTTGAAGACTTGCACTCTTCCATGTTGAACTTGACCAGAAGATTCTTCAAGTATCTCTCTTGTGTTGTTCAAGTCCAAAGGGCTGATTGGGATTTTTGAGTTGGACCACTAATTGTCTCGGTTCATCCTCATAGATGCGAGCACCTAATTGGTTGGTCCTGCTATATTCCAATTGTGTCTTATAGGGACCTTCTGGTGTTTGTAAATATGCAGTACCTGAGGTACGTGTGGATCTTTCCATGTTGAAAGACATTTCTAAGTCACTTGTGTCTAAACTTAGCAGGTAGGGATAACCACTTAATTGTTGTGCCCAAGACTTGGCTGTATGGTTGACACTAGCCTCAGATGATCTAATGCTTTGTCTATCCTTACCTAAGTGTCTTCCAGACCTCAGGTTCATAAGCATTGTCTTCTGGTCCCAAGGTTCTCTTGTATTGCTCAAAATCCTTTGGATCTCAGTGGTTTCCTAGTCCCCACGAGCTTTCCAACGAACCCAAAATCACTCCAAAGGGATTTCATATGAGAAAGTTATGCCAATTCAGGGTTCTGGGGGTTAAAAAAGGGAAACAGGATCCCTCTGGGAGTACCTCAGGATAGGTGATGCGATACCAAATACGTGATACCACCTTAGACGATACGATACCACCAGGGTGACTATGATCGCGATACCAACTTCCACGATACAATACTGGAAATGGCCACGATACGATATCTTGGATTGACATGATACGATACCAACTTCACGATATGATACCAGTGACTTTTTGGGACGATATGATATCACTTGCCCTCGCGATATGATACCACTGAACCGACACGATACGATACCTCTTGCTACATGATACAATACCTCAAGGTACACGATACGATACCAGAATTTAGATGATCGCGATACCAATTTGGCCGATGATACGATACCAGATTAAGAGGCGATACGATACTAAGTGCGCGATATGATACCAATCATGCACATGATACAATATCGATCAGTCAACAATACGATACCGTGACCGACACGATACGATACCAGGTAGACCACGATACGATACCACCGGGTGACCATGATCACCATACCAACACTTGACGATATGATACCAGAATGGTATCACGATACCTCAAGTGGGTGTGCACGATACGATATATCGAAAAGTATCACAATACATGAAAGTTCTGGTATTGCGATACCAAAACTCAACCGGACACGATACTTGGAGTTTTTGAGGTCCAAATTCAAATGTTTTTGCAACAATGTGTACCTTATGTCCTCCTTGTCAATCCTATGTGTCTGTAGATCAAAATCTATCTCCAAACCGGTGATACCACCCACGCGATACCAGATGCAGTCCTTCTCACTGTGCGATACTATCACTCAGTTTTGGGGTATTTTGAGTGTATTCCAAGGATATTCTCTAGCATTTCAACTCTGAACACCCTCTTCACTTCTTTCTCACAGCCGCAAGTGAAAAATGAGATGAATGTATAGTCGAAAATGAAAAAAAACAGAGAAGATGAAGATGGGAGAAGATGGTGGTGATGGTGAAGATGAAGATGAAGATGAAGAAAAACTCAGAAATTGAACTGAAAATGGTGATTTTTTTACCTTCCAACGTCAATACTCTACGTCTTATCGTCACACGCTCATCCTCCAAGCTCTCTCCCCGACAACGGCGCCAAATTTGGTGTGACTCTAGCACAATGGAAAGTACCAACGTGAGGAGATTCACCTCATAAATGTCAATCCGTGGAGACGTGAGGACTAGTATGAAGACTATGAGCAAGTGATGGCATGCACACACATACACACACACACGTGCACAAGGTAAGAACAAAGAGAGGAACAATGGAAGATGTTCGATTACAAAAGAACTCTCTTACAAAGCTCAAATCTACAACAAGCTAACCCCAAAAATGAGCTCTCCAACCCTTTTTATAGTTTTTTGAGTTGTTTTGGCCCTGTCCAGACCTAGTGTTTGGCCTAGTTAAAAAATAGGTTCGAGGGCTTATTCGGAGGCTCAAATGGAGTCTAAAAATTATGAAAATTGGTAGGATGATAGTTCTAATACTCCTCAAGCTCGAGGACTCCTCGGCTTGAACAAAATGGAGTTGCAAAAATGGAAAATGGTATTTACAATGGTTTTTAGTGATAAAAATCACTATTTTTATAGGGATTTGTTCTGAGAATTGGACATGTGCTTCTTGGAGCTCCCTACATGCTCCTTCTCTTGTGTGTCCACTTCTTTGATGCGCTTCCATGCTTTGTCCTTAACCTTGAGTGTCAACACATTCTCTCTCTCTCTTTGAATTGGGAAATTACCTTGTAGTCCCTCTCATGAGTGCCATAGGGCACTCATGTGAGATTCCACTATTCTCCACTCAAGGGTTGGTTCACCCCTATCTTCTAAAACCCCCAAGGTATCATCTACATGAAAATCATGTACCATTTCCTTACCCTTAAGTGCTTGGTCCTCAAAAACTGGTGTGGAAGGTCCTAATAAAAGACAAAAACATGGTCTGATAGTTACTCCCATTGAATCCCATGTATCCACTGTACATGGTCATATCTCCGTGGTGTTTCCCTATTTCCTTACCCTTAAGAAAACTCTTGGGAAGGCAAAGAGATGGTGTTAAACTATCTTTAAAGGGCCCTAACCTGCTCCCATGCAACACTATCTTTGAACTGCTTTTCCACATTATGAGGCACTCTTTATACAGGTGAACCCTCCTCTATTTCTCTAGAGTGTGTA
This sequence comes from Ceratopteris richardii, assembly GCA_020310875.1. Taxonomy (NCBI): domain Eukaryota; kingdom Viridiplantae; phylum Streptophyta; class Polypodiopsida; order Polypodiales; family Pteridaceae; genus Ceratopteris; species Ceratopteris richardii. The sequence goes on from CM035428.1 coordinate 22,378,892, forward strand.
GTGTCATCTCTAGCTCATGTAAAATGGATTGAATAGAAGTAGGCTCTAATACCTCACTATCTATAATGATGTTGTCAGTTTCATCCAGCCTCTTCTTAAGCCTATTGGCATGAAATACTAGATGGATCTCCATAGTCTCTTGAAGTTGGAGATGGTAAGATATCTTCTCTATTCTCTTCAGTATTTGGCACGGTCCATAATACCCAGCAGATAGTTTTGGACAAGGTCTCATCTTCATGGTTTCAAACCTAGGGGGAACTCTAAGATAGACTTTCTCTCCTACCTCAAAGTTGATTTCTCTCCTTTGAGGATCAACTTAGGCTCTCGTCCTATTAGCAAGCCTAAGCTATCATTCATCTCTTCCAAAAAAACCTTTGCATCTTGGACTTTCTCATGCTACAATCCTATTATATAAGCAGCTCTTAGCTAAAACCCATACATAAGAATAAATGAACTATGCCTAATGGAAGATTGGTTGGCATTATTATATGCAAAATCTACTATAGGCAAGTAATCTTTCCAATTATTTTTCCTTTCATTTACATAAGATTGAAGCATATCTTTCTAGGATTTAGTTAACCCTCACTGTTTGCCCATCCATCTGTGGAAGCTTGGATGTGCCTATGTTATGTTTAGTATCCAACCTCTTGAAGATTGCTCTCCAAAAGTGGCTCATAAACTTCCTTTCTTCCTATCCTGATATAAAACAATGTCTAATGGAAGACCATATAATGGGTATAGGTACTCAACAAAACTAGCCAACTCAGATGTTTTCATTGTTCACATGTTGGAATAAACATAAGCAATTTGGTTAACATTAAGTAATGACCTCTCTATGTCTTAGGTAATCCTACTATAAAATCCATGGAGATGTGCTCCCACTTACCATTGGGAATATCCAATGGGTGGAGAAGACCTATCCTCAATCTCTCAATTTTATTGACCATACATTTTGTGAATTTAAGCACATAGTCTAAGATGTCCTTATGAAGTGAAGGACATAAAAACTACCTTTTAGTAAGATCATAAATCTTGTTAGTTCCTACGAGTCCCACACTACGTGTGTCCTCACACTCATGCAATATATGTTATCTCATCTCAAAATCTCTACACCCTAATTTTGTTCAACAGATATCCATCATGGATATGGTAGTTCTTCTGCTTGAATCCTTCTTGAGTGCTTGTGAATACTTGATCCTCGTTGGAAAGTGGTGTTTTAGGATCCTCTTTCTCTATGGATTCCCAAATCTTGGTATATATTGAATCAAGCCTATATTCCCCTTTGATTGATGCAAGCAGCTCACTTTCAATTTGAGTAAAACTCAATCCATTGAGCACAGGCATGTAGCTAAGACATTGATCCAACACATTAAATTTTCCCTTCCTATGCCTAAGCTCATAGTCAAACTCCATAAGAGTCTTTTCCCAATAGGTCGTATGACTTTTCAAGGACATCATTTCTTTAGAGCATGGAAAATTGTATATAATTCCTTCTAATGGACACAATAATTCTTTCGAGTCTATTCTGGCTTTTTTCTCTCAAACATTACTGGTTGAACATGTTGAACTAAAACTGATTGTATTGTAGAATCACTCGCATCAATCTCAACCACAAAGGGTCTATTGGGATGTGCTATATGTAAAAGTGGAGTTGTAGCAATCACTACCTTTAACTTTTTGACACTTTTCTTTTGTTGGGCTCCCGATTGAAAGTTTTTGCCTTTCTCTTTTATTCCATCATCGGGACAACACTTTTGGCATAGTTTTTGAAAAATCTATAATAAACGCCTAACAAGCCTAGGAAGATATGAAGCTCTTCTAGGTTTCTAGGATGCATCCATTCCATAATAGATTGTACTTTATCAGCATCTATTTGTTTCCAAATCTCTAGCATTCTTTGGAGATTTATTCTTTCAAAGAAATTTCTATAGTTAACTTGAGACCAACTCTATGGTCTTTTTATGAGTATCTATTGATATATTTAGGTAGTGATGTGTGTGAACACTCTAGGACCGCCGGGGCACTTTTTTCCCTCTTTAGGATGTTTTTTTCCCCCGGATTGTAAATACGCCTATTGCCCTAATGGGCTACTAATATTTCTACCTCTTGTAATACATTCAGTATTGTGTGTTTCTGCTCCAAGCTTCTTCTTCTTCCTTGTGTTGTTCACGTGCTTCTGCAGACGTCTATCTCCAACATTTGGTATCAGAGCAGGTCGTCGCTTCATCTAGGGCACCGTTGACACTCCTCCGTTTGCTGGCTCAGAATCACACGAATTTTGGTGAGCATACTCAACGTGTTTTCGAGATCGAAACAGCTTCGCTATGTAAGTGCCGAAATTGCGATCTGAGCTTGTTTCGACCTCCGAATGCACTATCGCAGTGCTTATGCAGGTTGTTTTTTCTTTTTGTGCCAAAGGTATATACCAATTTCTGTTTGCCAGTTTAAGCGTCTCGAAGTCTGCTACATGTCTAGCAGAACTCGTCTGGGCAGTTCTATTCAACTTTTTGAGATACAATCAATTTTCTACATCAAGGTATTTTAGTCACCGGCCATGGCTGAAAGCAGTGATGTATTCCGTATGTTGGCTATTGAGGATAAGTTGGATGGTACCAACTACCCATTATGGGCTTATATGATGCGACATGTATTGGTTGCAAAATCATTGTGGAACATTGTGCAGGGTGTTGAAAGACGTCCTGTTACACCTCTGACTACAGGTACTGCAAATACAGGTGTTGGAGCTGATGAAGATGGTGTCGAAGATGATATTCCACAGATTCCTGTTCGTGCTGCTGTTTCTATTGCACCTACTACAGAGTAGATTCGCTGGGATGGCAGAGATGCTTAGGCATATGCATTGATAGCTTTGTCTGTCAAACTTGCCATTATTCCTCACATTCGCTCTTGCAGAACAGTTAAGGATGCTTGGGATACACTTACCACATTGTACCAAGCTAGGAATGAGGCTCATGTTGCTTACCTCTGAAAACAGTTGGAGAGTGAGCACATGAATGAAGGTGATTCTATGGACAGTTTCCTAATGAAGATCAAAGACTTGAAGGAACAATTGATTTTTGCTGATGAGGTTATACCAGATAGCTCACTTATGCAGACCGTTCTGAATGGTCTTCTTGATTCATATCAGAGTTTTGCTTCTACTCTTCGTTTGATGATGAAAGGAAATCCGAATGCCTTATCATTTGAGGAGTTAGTCTCTGTTCTATTGCAGGAAGATCAGTCCAGGCAGAATAGGTCCATTATGCGAGTTGTAGATCAAGCTTTCCTAGCTAGTCAGAAGGGCAAAGGAAAATGGAGCTCTTCAACTAGTAAGCAGAAATCTGCTAATTCTGCATATTCGAAGAAGGAAGATAAAGAAGAGAAGAAATCAAAAAAGCAGAAATTGTTTTGTAAGTACTGTAAAGGGAATGATCATATCATAAAGAACTGTCCAAAATTGGCTACTAAAGAGGCAAAGAAGAAAGAGGCTCGAATGGTTGTTGCAGAGGCCTCTACACCAAAAACAGAGTCTGCAAATCTTGTGCAGGAAGAAGAATGGGCGTTTACTACTGTCTGCAGTTTTGACCCATCTTCTCATGAGCACTCCATGTCTGCAGTAGACACTACAACATATGAGGGGCATACCGACGCTGCATATACTGACGGTCACAGTCGGCGTTGGTATGGGCCTCGGAAAATGTCACTTAGAGATACCGATGGTCAAGTGACTGTCGGTATGACCGTTTTAAACGGATCATCGGTGTAGCCTACAGTCGCCGGTATTTGCGTCGGTATATGCATCAGTATAGGCATCGGTATGGGCATAGGTAATTTATTGGGGATTACCGACGTGTATACCGACGGCCATATCGACGCCTATACCGGCGGCGAGTTTTAAACATACCGCGAACCCGAGAGCAAAACTTCACATTTTTACGCGTGTTTGAGTACTGTTGGTCTTCTGTCGAACTTGCACGCGTGAATCGAATTGGGACCTGCATTGTCTTGTGCACACACACACAAAACTCTCTCTCTACACACACACACTCTCTCTCGGCTTAGATCTCACATCTTGGTAAGTGCTGCGCATTCAGTTAGCATTTGTGTTTCTCTATGCTTTAGGTTTTATAATTTCTCTTTTCTTTGATTTGGCAGAAGTTCTTTGGCATCGATTGTTTGGAATTGGACAATAGACGACATACATTACGCTTTGACGACAACGATCCAAAAGAGGGGCATACTTGTAAGTGATTGTTTTATTCTCTATTGATAGAGAGAGAGAGAAAGAGAGAGAGAGAGAGAGAGAGTGAGAGATAAAGAATAATGAAAGAAAGAAAGATAGAGATAGGAAAATAGAGCATACATACACACACACATACACACACATTTACACATGCATACATACACACATACATGTACACACATGCATACATACACACATGCATACATACACACATGCATACATACACACATACATGTACACACATGCATGCTTACATACACACACCTATACACACATGCATGCTTACATACACACACATATACACACATGCATGCATACACACACATATAAATTTACACACATGCATACATACACACACATGCATACACACATGCATACACACACATATATACACATATGCATACATACACATACACACACACATATACACACATACACACACACACACATATACACACATGCATGCATACATACACACACATATACACATATGCATGCATACACACATATACACATATGCACACATGCATACATACACACACATGCATACACACATACATACATACACACACATATATACACATGCATACATACACACACATACACATACACACACATGTATGCACATGCATACATACACACACATATGTACACATGCATACATATAACACACATATGTACACACATGCATACATACATACACATGCATACATACATACACACACGTACACACACATGCACACACATGCATGCCTACATACACACACATACACATACACACACATGTATACACATGCATACATACACACGCACACATGTACACATGCATACATACACACACATATATACACACATGCATACATACACACATATAATCCTATTTTTATTTTGAAGTTTTTTTTAACATCAAATATATAAAAATAGGATTAGGGTTTTTACGCTATTTACACATACATACACATACACATATAATATATATATACATGTATATACACATGTATACAGAAATATACATATTTTAGGTCTAGATATTTAAGATTAGGGTTTTAGGGTTTAGGCATACATATCACTCAATTATATTTATATTAAGAAAAAATATAGAGAAAAATAAGAAAAAAAATCTGAATATATAAATAAATATATATATAAAATATGATTAGGGTTTTAGGATTAGGGGTTTAAATTTTTATAGGTGTTTAAGCTTAGGTTTTAGTATTTCAGATTTAAGTCTAAGTCTTTTTTATTAGGGTTTTAGGGTTTTAATACGTAGATAACATATATACACAAACACACATATACATATAATACATACATACATGTAGATACACATGCATACAAAAATATACATATTTTAGATTTAAATCTTTAAGATTAGGGTTTTAGGGTTTTAACACCTACATAATATATATGCACACATACACATGCACATATAATACATATATACATGTATATACACATGTATACAGAAATATACATATTTTAGGTCTAGATCTTTAAGATTAGGGTTTTAGGGTTTAGACATACATATAACTCAATTATATTTATATTAAGAAAAAATATAGAGAAAAATAAGAAAAAAAATATGAATATATAAATAAATAAATATATAAAATATGATTAGGGTTTTAGGATTAGGGGTTTAGATTTTTATTGGTGGTTAAGTATTTAGGTTTTAGAATCTCAGATTTAAGTCTAAAACTTTAAGATTAGGGTTTTAGGGTTTTAACACCTACATTGTTGGAGATAGATGTCTGCGAAAGCACGCGAACAACACAAGGAAGAAGAAGAAGCTTGGAGCACAAACACACAATACTGAATGTATTACTAGAGAATGTATAAAGATAAGTAGCCCATTAGGGCAATAGGCGTATATACAAGCCGGGGGAAAAAACCTCCTAAAGAGGGAAAAAAGTGCCCCGGCGGTCCTAGAGTGTTCACACACATCACTACCTAAATATATCAACAAATCCCCCTTGGGAGTGATGCGGTGAACAGGGAGCTGGCACTCATGTATAAGGAAGTGCCAAGCTATGTGGAAATCACTCCACAAAAGGAAGTAAGCCCAAAGCTTTGCGGAAAGCTTCAAACTTCTCCCTAGGCAAAGCCTTCATGAAAAGGTCTGCAATGTTCTCCTGCGTGGGCACATATGCCAAGCTGATCTCCCCAGCAGAGAACCTCTCCCTGACATAGTGATAATGCACCTCAATGTGCTTAGTACGAGCATGGAACACAGGGTTCCTCGCAACTGCCAATGCGCTCTGACTGTCAGTGAAGATGGTGGTGGCAGAAGACTGGCCAACACCCAAATCAGCCATAAGGCATTTGAGCCACACACACTCAACAATCGCTGTGAAAGCTGCCCTATACTCAGCCTCGCAACTGGAAGTGGCCACAGTAGGCTCCTTCTTGCTCAACCAAGATATACATGAGCTACCAAGCATGAAGCAAAAACCACTGGTGGACACACGAGTGTCATAGCAACCAGCCCAATCTGAGTCAGAAAAAGCATGTAAATCTGGCGGTAGTGATCCCCCCTTGGGATAAAACAACCCAAGTAGCCGAGTACCACTCAAGTAGCAAAAGATGCGCTTAAACGCTTTCCAATGCGTGACTCCTGGGCAATGCATAAACCTGCTCATCTGTGAGACAGCAAACTGAATATCTGGCAGAGTAATGCATAAGTAAATCAAGCATCCAACAGCCTGCTGACAGAGAACAACATCAAATGCATCTCCAGCATCATGAAGACTCAATCGTAAACTTGTCTCCATAGGAGTGGCAATAGGCTTACAGTCTTCAAGGCCAAAACGCTGCAATAATGTGTCAATATATTTCGTTTGACACAAAGCCATTCCACCATCAACATGCATAAACTGAATGCCCAAATAGTGATGCAAATGCCCCAAATCAGACATCTCAAATGAGGCATGCAAATCAGCCTTAAAATCAGCAATATGTGTCTCAATAGGACCAGTGAGCAGCATGTCATCAACATAGACAACAATGATCAGAAGCACATCATTAGCACGTTTAACATATAAGGTGCTTTCAGTTGGACTGTTCTCAAAACCATGTGCAATCAGATAGGCATGTATCTTTTCATACCAAGCACGTGGTGCTTGCTTTAAACCATATAATGCCTTCTTTAGCCTGCAAACCTGGTTTTCATGCCCTTTCTGCACAAAGACACGGGGCTGAAAAACATACACTTCTTCATGCAAGTCACCATTCAGAAATGTTGTTTTAATGTCCAACTGATGTACATTCCAACCATGATGGGCTGCAAGTGCACAAATGCTCCGAACAGTAGTCATACGTCATGTAGGTGCAAAGGTCTCATCAAAATCAATGCCTCTTTCCTATGCATAACCCTTTGCAACAAGCCTAGCCTTATACCTGTCAACTGTACCATCAGGTTTACGCTTCAGCTTGTATACCCACTTAGCGCCAATGGCCTTCTTGCCAGGAGGCAAGTCACATAAAGACCATGTACCATTCTTCATTATAGCATCATATTCAGATTGCATAGCAGCCATCCAATTTTCTGAATTTTTTGCTTCATCAAAAGAAACAGGCTCATTCTCATCACAGAGACTAGATGCAGCCATAGCATAGCAATCTGATGCAAAGGAGGCACTATGAGAGCCTGAACGAGTACGATATGACAAAGGTGCATCTAATTTGTTGTCACACAAAGTCTGCACTAGCCATTTTGGCATAGTTTTTGCCTGCTCAATATCAGCTCTCTCATCAACAAGTGCATCATGTAAATCTGCATCAGAAATGGAATGATCTGCATCATCATATGAAACCTGCAAAGGCTAAGAAGTTGCCTCATTAGGACCAGCACTAGCCTGTCCACCTGTAAAAAGAGGCATCAAAGTATCATACATGTCTTGGGAGCTAACAGATGTCTCCTTAGTACATGAAAGCAATGGCTGAATAGCATCTTCCACAAAGACAACATCACGGCTAACCAGAATGCGTTTAGTCTGTGGATGATACAGACGATAGCCTTTACTTTCAGAACTGTACCCAACAAAAATACATTTTACTGCCTTATCATCCAATTTTCTGCGATGTTGTTCAGGCACTAATGCATATGCCAAACAACCAAAAACACGCAGATGAGCAACAGATGGCTTGTGGTCATGCCAAGCCTCATTTGGAGTGATAGACTGCAATGCTTTAGTGGGACACCTGTTCAGTACATATGCTGCACACATGACAGCCTCAAGCCAGAAACTATGTGGTAAAGCCTAACTTTTGACCATGCACCTCGCCATCTCCATGAGTGACCTGTTCTTTCGTTCAGCAACTCCATTCTGTTGAGGTGTATACGGCACTGTAGACTGGTGTTTTATCCCACGTTCAGCCAGAAATGCATTAAAATCTGAAGACATATATTCCCCCCTCGATCAGAACGGAGGGTGCCCATTTTACATGCTGATAGATTTTCAGCCAAAACCAAAAACTGTTTGAAGCACATGAACACTTCAAACTTTGCTTTGAGTGGATATACCCATGCATACCTAGAAAAATCATCAATGAAAGTCACGAAGTAAAGGTAATTTCCAAAAGATGGTGTCTGCATAGGACCACAAACATCACTATGTACAAGCTGCAATTTCTGCGTAGCCCGAACTGAACCATCTTTTGGAAAGGAAGAACGCTGCATTTTGCCCAAAATACAGCCTTCACAAACATGTTTTCCAGGTGCCTCAAGTTTGGGCAAAGAGGACACCATTTCAGATTTCTGCAGGCGTAACAAACTAGCAAAATTCAGATGACCAAAGTGTGCATGCCAAAGCTTTGCATCTAACATAGCCTGAGAATCATGAACTGCACATGCCGAATCATTCACAGATCTTTCATAGTTTCTATGAGCTTATACAGCCCACGACATAAAATGCCAGAAGCAATAATCACATCACCATTTGAGAGATCATGGACTGTACACCTGTCATCAACGAATTTCACAACCAAGCCATTCTTGGCTAATGCAGAAACTGATAACAGGTTCTTTTTTATCCCTGGCACAAATAAAGCATCTGACAAAGTGAAATAACTACCATCAGCAGTAGTCAGAATGATCTTACAAACTCCCATAACAAGATAAGAGGAGTTATTGGCACATGTGACAGTATTCCATGTAGGGGCAGGCTCGAGTGAAGAGAAGAAACTGCGCTGCCAGGTAATATGTTTGGTCGCCCCACTGTCAAAGTACAAACATCTGAGTCTACTGCAGACATGCACTGATTATGAGAAGATGGGTCAAAACTGCAGACAGTAGTAAACGCCCATTCTTCTTCCTGCACAAGATTTGCAGACTCTGTTTTTGGTGTAGAGGCCTCTGCAACATCCATTCCAGCCTCTTTCTTCTTTGCCTCTTTAGCAGCTAGTTTTGGACAGTTCTTTATAATATGATCATTTCCTTTACAGTACTTGCAGAACAATTTTTGCTTTTTTGATTTCTTCTCATCTTTATCCTGGTTCTTCGATTGTGCAGCATTTGCAGATTTCTGCTGACTAGTAGAAGAGCTCCATTTTCCTTTGCCCTTCTGACTAGCCAGGAAAGCTTGATCTGCAATACGCATAATGGACCTGTTCTGCGTGGACTGATCTTCCTGCAACAGAACAGAGACTAATTCCTCAAATGACAAGGCATTCGGATTGCCTTTCATCATCAACCGAAGAGTAGAGGCAAAACTCTGATATGAATCAGGAAGACCATTCAGAACGGTCTGCACAAGTGAGCTATCTGGTATAACCTCATCAGCAGAAATCAATTGTTCCTTCAGGTCTTTGATCTTTGTAAGAAAACTGTCCATAGAATCACCTTCATTCATGTGCTCACTCTCCAACTATTTTCGGAGGTAAGCAACACGAGCCTCATTCCTAGCCTGGTACAAAGTGGTAAGTGTATCCCAAGCATCCTTTGCTGTTCTGCAAGAGCGAATGTGAGGAATAATGGCACGTTTGACAGACAAAGCTATCAATGCATGTGCCTGGGCATCTCTGCCATCCCAACGAATCTGCTCTACAGTAGGTGCAACAGAAACAGGAGCACAAACAGGAATCTGCGGAATATCATCTTCGACACCATCTTCATCAACTCCAACACCTGTATTTGCAGTACCTGTCGTTATAGGTGTAACAGGACGTCTTTCAACACCCTGCACAATGTTCCACAATCCTTTTGCAACTAGTTCATGTCGCATCATATAAGCCCATAATGGGTAGTTGGTACCATCCAACTTATCCTCAACAGCCAACATACGGAATACATCACTGCTTTCAGCCATGGCCGGTGACTAGAATACCTTGATGCAGAAAATTGACTGTATCTCAAAAAGTTGAACAGAACTGCCCAGACGAGTTCTGCTAGACCTGTAGCAGACTTCGAGACGCTTAAACTGGCGAACAGAAACTGGTATATACTTTTGGCACAAAAGGACGAAATAGCCTGCACAAGCGTTGCAATAGTGCGTTCGGAGGCCGAAACGAGCTCAGATCGCGATTTCGGCACCACAGAACGAAGCTGTTTTGATCTCGGAAACACCCTGAGTATGCTCACCAAATTTCGTGCGAATCTGAGACTGCAAACGGAGGAGTGTCGATGGCACCTTAGAAGAAGCGACGACCTGCTTTGATACCAATTTTTGGAGATAGATGTCTGCGGAAGCACGCGAACAGCACAAGGAAGAAGAAGAAGCTTGGAGCACAAACACACAATACTGAATGTATTACTAGAGAATGTACAAAGATAAGTAGCCCATTAGGGCAATAGGCGTATATACAAGCCGGGGGAAAAAAACCTCCTAAAGAGGGAAAAAAGTGCCCCGGCTGTCCTAGAGTGTTCACACACATCACTACCTAAATATATCAACATACATAACATATATACACACATACACATACACATATAATACATATATACATGTAGATACAATGCATACAAAAATATACATATTTTAGATCTAGAATTTTAAGATTAGGGTTTTAATTAAATATATGTAATTAAATATATAAAATTAAATATATAAAAATAGGATTCCGTAAGGAGAAAATCTGAATATATAAATAAATATATATATAAAATAAGATAATTATATACATAAACAAATATAAAAAGAACTAGTGTTTTAAATAATTTAATTAAATATATATAATTAAATATATTAAATATATAAAAATAGGATTAAGTAAGGAAAAAATCGGAATATATAAATAAATATATATATAAAATAAGATAATTATATACATAAACAAATATAAAAAGAACTAGTGTTTTAAATATTTTAATTAAATATATATAATTAAATATATAAAATTAAATATATAAAAATAGGATTATGTAATGAAAAAATCTGAATATATAAATAAATAAATAAATATATATATATATATATATATATATATATATATATATATATATATATATATAATAGGATAATTATATAGATAAATAAATATAAAAAGAACTAGTGTTTAAAAAATTTTAATTAAATATTTATAATTAAATATATAAAAATAGGATTAAGTAAGGAAAAAATCTAAATATATAAATAATATATATATATATAAGGTAGGATAGATTTATAGATAATAAAATATGATAAGAACTAGTATTTTAAATAAATAAATGAATTATATATGATTAAATATATAAAAATAGGTTTAAATTTAATCATTTTAAATAGAGTGAATATATATACAATACACAAACACACATACTTATACACCTATCTATATGCACATATATATACACATGCATACATATATATACATGTTTTAGGTCTAGGTCATTTGGATTAGGGTTTTAGGGTTTTAACACCTACATAACATATATACATACATACACATACACATATAATACATATATACATGTATATACACATGTGTATAGAAATATACATAATTTAGGACTAGATCTTTAAAATTAGGGTTTCAGGGTTTAGGCATACATATAACTCAATTAAGAGGAAAAAAATCTGAATAAATAAATAAATAAATATATATAATAGGATCAATCAAGAAAAAATCCAAATATATAGATAAAATAGGATAGCTATATAGGTTAGGGTTTTAAAATTAGGGTTTTAAGTTTTTTTAGGTATTTAAGTACTTAGGTTTAGTATTTCAGATTTAAGTCTTTAAGAGTTAGATTTTTAGGTTTAATAAAAAAACAAATGTTCTAAAATGTCCATATTGTAGCAGATGGCTTCTTTGGATCCTGAAGAGAGAATGGCATGTCCTTGCACACAGTGCAAGTATCAAATTTATCGAAAATGACGGATTTGTACTGCACATGTTAGAGAGTATGGATCCTTTGATAGGAGTCGACTGGAAAACCTACGATATCATTCGCATGGTCCCCTAGGTGAGCAGATGGACCCAAACAACATTGCACCGTTAACCGCTCATGGACAAAAGAGAGCAAAAAAGGACTTAGACGTACAAGAAAGCAGTAATAATATTACACAGAATGAACATATGGAAGAGATGCTTGAAGCATTTTATGAGATGGATGAAGATCATGATGGTGAAGAAGGTGTCGAGAGTTTCATGGACACAATAGAAATTCCACGATCAGAAGTTGATGAAGAATATGAAAACATGTGAAGATTAGCTCGTTTACCACTTTACAATGGAGCAAAGATATCTGTACTACGTGTTTCACTCGTGATGCTCAATCTGCAATCCATTTATGGATGGTCAGATAGTAGTGTCACTGAATTGTTCAGGTAAGTGGAGAACAAATTATCTTTCATTGTTGTATCACAATAACTTCATTTACTAATATCATTTTAATTGCTTATTGCAGGCTTCTTAAAGATCAATTTTTGCCAGAGGGCAATGACATGCCTCCAACACGTGGAGATGCAAAAAAACTTTTACAGTCCATTGGAGTGGATTATACTAAAATTCATGCTTGTCCGAATGATTGCATTCTCTTTCGGAATGAGTATGAGCATCTCTCCGTATGTCCAAAGTGTGGAGCAAATAGATTTAGAGAAGACGTTGTAGGCGAAGCAATGCCCGCAAAGGTTCTTCGCCACTTTCCTATCATTCCAGGAATTAAGAACATGTTTAGATGCAAATCTATATCTAAGTTAATGTCATGGCATACAAAGAGCAGGTCTACAGATAATGTAATGTGAGTGCCAGCTGACTTTGATGCTTGGAAGCACATAGATAGTAAGTGGCCAGAGTTTGCTAGTGAGCCTCGGTCCATACGTCTAGGCCTAGCTATGGATGGAGTGAATCCATTTGGATTACGCAGTTCTTCATGGAGCACATGGCATGTATGTTTGGTCAATTATAATATCCCACCATGGTTGGCCACAAAGAAAGGTCATTTATTATTAGCTCTATCGTACCAGGTAAGTATAAGGTAAAAAACATGAATGTATATCTTGCACCACTTGTGGAAGAACTGTGCATTTTATGGGATTGGATTACTGTGCGTGACATGTCTCAACCTATAAGAAGACGAGACGTGCGAGTGCAAGGCATACTTATGTGGACCATGCATGATTGGCCTGGTTATGGTGAATGTTCAGGTTTACCGATTTCGGGTTACCTTTTGGAGTGAATTGGTGATCAATCATTTGGTAGACCCGATGCATATTTTTAAGAATGTGGGAGAGATTCTTTGGAAAACTTTGATCAGAAAGAAAGAAAGCAAAGCACAAAGGGAGGACTTAGAAGAGCGAGGTCGTATGCAAGAGTTGTGGGCAATTACTAAGCCCAACGGAACAGTATCGTTACCAAGAGCTCCTTGGGTGCTTCGCAGGATGGAAGAGCAACAAGTGAAGAAAACAATTTCAGAGTTTCATACACCTACTGGATGCATGAGGTGTCTAAAGACTGCTTTCACACGAAACGACGATCTTGCAGGAGTCAAGTCTCATGATTGGCACAAGCTTTAACAGTTTGTGCTCCCTATAGCCCTAAAAGATTGTCTTTCAAAGGATGTACGAAAAACCATTTATAAAATTAGTTCTTTAGTACGGTGGATATCTTCTAAAGAGATAAATAGAGATAGCATAGAGAGTGCGAAACTCAATGCTATCAAGGCTGTTTGTATGGTAGAGAAATACTTTCCCACAAGTATTCTCACTATTCAAGTTCATTTACTGGTTCATGTGGTAGATGAAGTTGCAATAGCAGGAACTGTCCATAGTCGATGGATGTTCTTCTTAGAGCGCTTTATGAAGACATTAAAAGGGTTTGTTCGATAGAGAGCACGTCCAGAGGGTAGCATGGCAGAGGGATGGCTTGTACAAGAATCTCTTGTATTCATAACTGAGTTTCTACGTATATCGGATCCCGAAATGCCTCGCTTATGGAGCGATGATGAAGATGTTCGTCTCGTAGGCGATGAACCACAAGGTAAAGGATTGCAAAGAAAAATGGATGCAGCTTTTAGAGAGAAGGCAATGAAGTTTTGCATAGTTAACTCTGAGCCTATGCAAAAGTGGTTAGAAAGGTACGAACTCGCCAAGGAAACTAACGCAAAGGAAAGAGCTCAGTTTCGAAGAAATCATTCCACTCGATTTTTGCCTCTTCCAAAAAATCTTCGACCTCTCCCACCTTTTCCAACGAGCAGATGGCTAGATACAGCGGTTTTACAAGCAAAGGCAGGGGGCGAAGATATCTCTGAAGAAGAAGAAGAAGAACTCGCAAAAGGATATGATTGGGAGTATATTAAATACAGTGCACTATGGTCTCATGGACGACACTTTTGAATTGCAAGAATCGATCAAAATAGGTCTACTTTTGATAGTGGAGTGATGGTGAATTTTTTGCAAAAAAGTAGAGCGAGTGCAAGAGATGATAATGCTCTAGAAGGCGAGTTAGATTATTGTGGTGTGATTCAAGACATCTTGAAACTATCTTTCAGAAAGTTTGATTACTTTGTTTTTTATGTGAAATGGTTCAAAGTAGTCACCTCTGGAAGAAACACAACAGTGAGACGGGATAAGAGCGGTTTGCTTCAAGTCGACTCCACAAGATTATGGACAGATGAAAGGGATACATTTGTACTTCCCGAACACTGTGAGCAAGTTGTTTTTATACCAGATTCAAAAGACCGAGAGTGGCTATTTGTTTTACAAGTCACTCCACGTAGTAGACAAATTTTTGAAAACATAGATGTAGAAGAAAGTCCATCTCTAGTGGACTCGGAGATTCATTCGATAGTCGAGGAGGAAGAGATCATTGTTCGAGAAGAAGAGGTCATTGAAGAAGAGGTCATTGTTCAAGAAGACGAAGCAATAGATGATGATCAGGAGGAAACCAGCATAGCAAGCGATTTAGAAGCCATCAATATAGAGATAGATATTCTCGGTGCATCGGATCTTCAAGAGGATGCTAGAATAGAGGACTTTTGAATAAAACACTTGTACGTACTAGTTTTTGTTTTGTTTTTTAATTCTCTATATTGCTTTTCTTATCGCATGCTAATTATTTGAGTTCTTTTATTACAGAGCATGATGGGAGACAGTCCTCCAGTCACTCCACATTCCATGATAGAGGAGTAGTTTTTGGAGTTCATCTCTCAGGTTCCTCCTGCATATATGGCCGCTGCATCACAATATTGGATCGCTCATGGTAGCACTCCTCCCGGCCTCACTCCTGGCGGCCTTACTCCTACCGGCCTCACTCCCACCAGTGTCACTCCCGTCGGTCACTCCTGCCGGTGTCACTCCTGCGGGTGGTGCTACTCCCGTAGGAGGTATGTCTCCTAGCTTTGTGACTCCACCACGACCATCTTTGCAGCCATCTCCTACTGGGTCTACTAGTAGACATGTGCGTTTGACACCTCAGCGTGATACAGGTTCTGGCCCGTCTAGTAGATTGAGGTCACGCTCTGGAGCAGGAGGTTCTAGGAGTGGATCTACAGGTAGGTCTGGAGGCGGAGGAGGCGGTTGTTGTGGAGGCAGTGCGACGGGCGTTGTGTCGCCCGCTTCTACTCCTAGGACGAGTACCTCAGATGTAGGTACGCCACGCAGTACACCATGTGGAACACCACGTACACCTTGGGGTGCTCATGACCATGATGACTCCAAGGTGTATAGTATCCGAGATGGAGCTTTGGTGATGGATGCGGCTGGCAAAGCAATGCGTGCACGCATACGACAGCTTTGCTCCATCCAGTTTG
Source organism: Ceratopteris richardii (assembly GCA_020310875.1). NCBI lineage: Eukaryota > Viridiplantae > Streptophyta > Polypodiopsida > Polypodiales > Pteridaceae > Ceratopteris > Ceratopteris richardii. Next base: position 22,395,304 of record CM035428.1, read on the forward strand.
GACACTCCATCATGCTGAAATGGAGTGAATAGGATAAAGATCGGAAGAATTATATCACACAGACGATTTACCAGGAGTTTCGACCAGCCGATGGACAATCTATTATCAGTTCAGAGTGGATTTTGCACACCGCACGTGAGGTCATGTCCCATCGACGATCCGAGGCTTGTGATGCTTTCAGAGAAGTCTTACCAAAGCCTGTATGGTTAGATGCTGAGGAGTTGGACATGATTCGTGATGAGCAGCAACAGACTCCTGATCGATATCGCCAGCAGTGAAATGCCACAGCCACACATTTAGATACGATTGGACCGTCACATTTGGGCAGCGGCGGATATGACATGATGCGTCATGAGTTTGTAAGTACCATTTCATTTATTGAATTTATTTGTGTTAAATTTCTCATGTATGTTTCTCTAATCTTTTTATATTTGTTTTAGGAGCTTGCAATGGGTCGTCCTCCAACACGAACGGAGGAGTCTTACGGATATAGTCATGGGTTGACTACACTATTGCGAGACTTGGAGGGACGCAGTGCGGTAGTTTCATGGGAGCATTTGCGATGAGGTAATTAATTTATAAACTTGGTTTTTACTTGTTGTTTGTAATTTTCATGTGAATTTATCTCATTCCATTAATGTTCTTTGTTGCAGGACTGTTGATATGGAACGTTCTTTGCATGTGTATGGCAGTGGAAGACCAATATTTTGTATTTGATTTTCATATGGCAATACATTGCTTTGCCATATTTTGTAAAAGCGTCATATATGACAGTGGTTTGCCACACTCTTGTACATGCTTCATTATTGAAATATATAACTTCTTTTGGTTCATAGTTCATTCTGATTATCTCTTTTGTGTCCAATAATACTCTGTTTCATGAAATAATATTTCGGTTGTCATTAGAGTACACATCACATGTACTTGGTTTTTTTGGGCAGACTGGATTGTCTTTTGTTAAGCAACATCATGGTAATGTTGCTGTAGCAAAAGACAAAACACTCTGCCCAAAAAAAATTTGCAGATATGGTCGTCGGTATACGTGACGGTACTCCCAGTAGTGTCATCGGAATAACCGTCGGTACACCCAGCAAGCGACGGTATAGGTGATGGTATGTCCAGCACAACCCTTGGTATATGCGCCGATATGGACGCAGGTAATACCGATGCATATACCGATGCATATACCGACGCATATATCGACGCTTTGGTACCGATGCGCACACCGACCTTTACACCGGTGTCGCGGCAAATAAAGCCGCATTCATTTTCCTCGGTAAAAACCTTGGTATACCGTCGAACTGTTGTAGTGAGACTCAGATGTTTGGTATTTTGACAGTGGGGCGACCAAACATATTACCTCGCAGCGCAGTTTCTTCTCTTCACTCGAGCCTGCCCCTACAAGGAATACTGTTACATGTGCCAACAACTCCTCTTATCCTGTTATGGGAGTTGGTAAGATCATTTTGACTACTCCTGAGGGTAGTTCTTTCACTTTGTCAGATGCTTTATTTGTGCCAGGGATAAAAAAGAACCTATTATTAGTTTTTGCATTAGCCAAGATTGGCTTGGTTGTGAAATTTGTTGATGACAGGTGTACAGTTCATGATATGTCAAATGGCGATGTGATTATTGCCTCTAGCATTTTATGTCGTGGGCTGTATAAGCTCATAGACTATGAAAGATCTGTAAATGATTTGGCATGTGTAGTAAATGATTCGCAGGCTATGTCAGATGCAAAGCTTTGGCATGCACGCTTTGGTCATCTGAATTTTGCTAGTTTGCTACACCTGCAGAAATCTAAAATGGTGTCCTTGTTGCCCAAACTTGAGGCACCTGGAAAACATGTTTGTGAAGGCTGTATTTTGGGCAAAATGCAGCGTTCATCCTTTCCAAAAGATGGTTCAGTTCGGGCTACTCAGAAATTGCAACTTGTACATAGTGATGTCTGTGGTCCTATGCAGACACCTTCTTTTGGGAATTATCTTTACTTCGTGACTTTCATCGATGATTTTTCCAGGCATGCATGGGTATATCCATTGAAGGCAAAGTCCGAAGTGTTCATGTGCTTCAAATAGTTTTTGGTTTTGGCTGAAAATCTGTTAGCATGTAAAATGGGCACCCTCCGTTCTAATTGAGGGGGGGAATATATGTCTTCTAATTTTAATGCATTTCTGGCTGAACGTGGGATAAAACACCAGTGTACAGTGCCATATACACCTCAACAGAATGGAGTTGCTGAACGGAAGAACAGGTCTCTCATGGAGATGGCGAGGTGTATGGTCAAGAGTCAGGCTTTATCTCATAGTTTCTAGCTTGAGGCTGTCATGTGTGCAGCATATGTACTGGACATGTGTCCCACTAAAGCGCTGCAGTCTATCACTCCATATGAGGCTTGGCATGATCGCAAGCCATCTGTTGCTCATCTCCGTGTTTTTGGTTGTTTGGCATATGCATTAGTGCCTGAACAACATCGCAGAAAATTGGATAATAAAGTAGTAAAATGTATTTTTGTTGGGTACAGTTCTGAAAGTAAAGGCTATCGTCTGTATCATCCACAGACTAAACGCATTCTGGTTAGCCATGATGTTGTTTTTGTGGAAGATGCTATTCAACCATTGCTTTCATGTACTAAGGAGACATCTGTTAGCTCCAAAGACATGTATGATACTTTGATGCCTCTATTTACAGGTGGAGAGTCTAGTGCTGGTCCTAATGAGGCAACTTCTCAGCCTTTATAGGTTTCATGTCATGATGCAGATCATTCCATTTTTTATGCAGATTTACATGATGCACTAGTTGATGAGAGAGTTGATATTGAGCAGGCAAAAACTATGCCAAAATGGCTAGTGCAGACTTTGTGTGACAGCAAATTAGATGCACCTCTATCATATCGTACTCGTTCAGGCTCTCATAGTGCCTCTTTTGCATCAGATTGCTATGCTATGGCTGCATCTAGTCTCTGTGATGAGAATGAGCCTGTTCCGTTTGATGAAGCACAAAATTCAGAAAATTGGATGGCTGCTATGCAATCTGAATATGATGCAATAATGAAGAATGGTACTTGGTCTTTATGTGACTTGCCTCTTAGCAAGAAGGCCATTGACACTAAGTGGGTATACAAGCTGAAGCGTAAATCTGATGGTACAGTTGACAGGTATAAGGCTAGGCTTGTTGCAAAGGGTTATGCGCAGGAAAGAGGCATTGATTTTGATGAGACCTTTGCACCTACATATCGTATGACTACTGTTCGAAGCATTTGTGCACTTGCAGCCCATCATGGTTGGAATGTACATCAGTTGGACATTAAAACTGCATTTCTGAATGGTGACTTGCATGAAGAAGTGTATGTTTTTCAGCCCCGCGGCTTTGTGCAGAAAGGGCATGAAAACCAGGTGTGCAGGTTAAAGAAGGCATTATATGGTTTAAAGCAAGCACCACGTGCTTGGTATGAGAAGATACATGCCTATTTGATTGCACATGGTTTTGAGAACAGTCCAATTGAAAGCACCTTATATGTTAAGTGTGCTAATGATGTGCTTCTGATCATTGTTGTCTATGTTGACAACGTGCTGCTCACTGGTCCTATTGAGAAGCATATTGCTGATTTTAAGGCTGATTTGTATGCCTCATTTGAGCTGTCTGATTTGGGGCATTTGCATCACTATTTGGGCATTGCGTTTATGCAAGTTGATGGTGGAATGGCTTTGTGTCAAACGAAATATATTGACACATTATTGCAGCGTTTTGGCCTTGAAGATTGTAAGCCTATTGCCACTCCTATGGAGACATGTTTACGATTGAGTCTTCATGATGCTGGAGATGCATTTGATGTTGTTCTCTATCAGCAGGCTATTGGATGCTTGATTTACTTATGCATCACTCGACCAGATATTCAATTTGCTGTCTCACAGATGAGCAGATTTATGCATTGCCTAGGAGTCAAGCATTGGCAGGCGGTTAAGGGCATCTTTCGCTACTTGACTGGTACTCGGCTACTTGGGTTGTTTTATCCCAAGGGGGGATCACTACCGCCATATTTGCATGCTTTTTCTGACTCTGATTGGGCTGGTTGCTATGACACTCGTGTGTCAACTAGTGGCTTTTGCTTCATGCTTGGTAGCTCATGTATATCTTGGTTGAGCAAGAAGAAGCCTGCTATGGCCACTTCCAATTGTGAAGCTGAGTATAGGGCAGCTTTCACAGCTACTGTTGAGTGTGTGTGGCTCACACGCCTTATGGCTGATTTGGTTGTTGGTCAGAATTCTGCCACCACTACCTTCACTGACAGTCAGAGCGCATTGGCAGTTGCGAGGAACCCTGTGTTCCATGCTCGCACTAAGCACATTGAGGTGCATTATCACTCTGTTAGGGAGAGGTACTCTGCTGGGGAGATGAGCTTGGCATATGTGATCACGCAGGAGAACATTGCAGACCTTTTCACGAAGGCTCTGCCTAGGGAGAAGTTTGAATCTTTCCGCAAAGCTTTGGGCTTACTTCCTTTTGTGGAGTGACTTCCACATAGCTTGGCACTTCCTTATACATGAGTGCCAGCTACTTGTTCACTGCATCACTCCCAGGGGGGATTTGTTGATATATTTAGGTAGTGATGTGTGTGAACACTCTAGGATCGCCGGGGAACTTTTTTCCCTCTTTAGGAGGTTTTTTCCCCCGGCTTGTAAATACGCCTATTGCCCTAATGGGCTACTAATCTTTGTACATTCTCTTGTAATACATTTAGTATTGTGTGTTTGTGCTCGAAGCTTCTTCTTCTTCCTTGTGCTGTTCGCGTGCTTCTGCAGACGTCTATCTCCAACAGTATGAAATGTTTTCCTTTACGTATTTTAAATAGTTAAAGTAAACTATTTAACTCCCTTTATATTATTTCATATTTAAGTGTAGAATTTGTACTCATTTTTATGGAATAATCACTTAAAGAATCGCAACTTAATCCCATATTTTATATAGAAATTATCCTTGACAATAAAGTATACATGAACTCACAAGCGTTTTTGTCTAAACTCTTTAGAACTTGTTTCATAAATTTCTAATAATGATAATACTTGATCACTTAAGGAAGTTTAACTTATAAATTAAATACAATATTGGCTTGCTTCCTCTTGTTTTGAATAGCTTGTTACCTTCTTAAATAAACTCTACTCTAATTTCAACTTTAATTTTATAAGCACCAACTTCAGTTTCATGCATGCATAATCCTTTCACTTGGGTACATGCATGGTGGATGCAAAGAAGAACACTATTGAGTTCCAATCCTCAAAATGCACGTATGTGCTCTTAGATATACTCAATGCTCCACCCTCAAGTGACTACAAAAAATCCATTGTGCTCTAAGTTGTAAGGCCCCCATTCTGAAAGCCTAGACATTTGTGGAATAACTTCCAAGTTAGATGAAGTCTATGTGACCTTTGATGGTTATAAATGGTCTTTGTGAGCCTAGCCATTAGGCTAGGTAAGTCATAAATATCTAGGCCATTGCATTTCCATTCAAGGCAAAAATAAAGGACTTGTAGTGTCAGATGGACTCCCCATAGAACCTTAATGGGGGGAGTGCAGTGTGGGCCCCTTCTATAGGGTCTAGAATCCTATCCCCCTTGCTCACAAGGCCAAGATGGTAGCACTTCTCATAATGGAGATATTGTTAGATTGCATTTTTTTCAGACCATTTTGTCGCTACTCACTATGATTTTCTATATCGACTCCCATTATAAAAGCTATATAAGCACAGACCATGTGTAGCTCTACATAACATTGCACTAGTAAGCCCTTCATTTAGAGTTTCTCCAGATTGCCATCGAAGCTCCATAATAGTAACATTTCTAGCTCTACATAACATAACACTAGTAAGCCCTTCATTTAGAGTTTGTCCATATTTCCATCTAAGCTCCATAATAGGAGTGCATGCATGGGCAACACCATCTTCATAACTAAATTTCTCTTAGCAATTTGAATTTGCATTCTCTATCTCTCAATCTACATCTCTCTTTTTCTATGTTTTTTCTCAACTCTCTCTATAGATTTTATCCATTGTGCTATTATTTCTTACATGGTATCAGATCTCAAGAGACTCTCAGTGGTGTCGAAGCAAAAATGTAGAGGTTGTAGAAGCTTCAATGCAAGAGAAGGAGAATTACGCCCACCACCTGCTAGAGAGATGAGTCTCCTCCCAACGTTATGTCTAATATATAGTCTCTCCAAGGTTCTGCCTTCTTGGGCAGGTGGATGTTGACCATCCAAGTATCAGCCATGTAACTGCACGTGCACCAAGTGTCCTAGCTAAATGGAGTTAACTCAAATGGATGATTTTAGAAGGCTCTAGAGCTCTTTGGGAAAAATACTCTCCACATGTATCCCATGGGGGTTGAACCCAAGACCTCCTCCTTCACACCCTTTTGAGATGTAACCACTAAGCTAAGTGGATCACTTGTTTACAAGAGCACATGACCTACTATGTAAGTCTAGTCTCAAGATCTTTGATCATACACACAGGTGACCAAACAGTGTCCGATCTAAGATCTGTCTGAACCCCTCGGACCCTTAGATCATAGACTTAGTTTATCATATTCTTCCCTCTTGGAAAAAATTGTCTTACTTAAAAATATAGCTCTATGAAAAATGTAGGCAACCCTCGAGCCACAGATTCTAAAACTCGAAGGACATGTCTCATCTTTGTGGTAGGATCCCTGCCCATATGATACAAAAAACTATCCAGATTGCACTTTGATAAATGGGTCAAAGTACAAAGTAGTGAACAGATAATAAGGGTGGATTAAAAAAATCCTTGGCCAATTCACTTTTTGACTAGGTGCAATCTAGGCACAAACATATGAACTAGGTGGATCCCAATTACTAGTCCATTTCTAGGCATGCCTAGTGCATGGACATAGTACCTAAGGTAGGATTCATATCCCTTTCAAGACTGTGAGAACTCTTGATTCACTTTAATTTAATTTGGAAGACTTGAAGTTTGATTTTCCCAAACATCGAACTTGGATGTTTGTACAATGGTTTACTCTCAACCAATCAGTTACTTGATTTATTCACCGGATGGGAGGACTACTTTGTCCTAATGGGCTTGAAAATTTGATGTAAGTTGTAGGAGAAAGTTTACCATTTCTTTTGGATCAACCATAATATAAGTTGATGAATTCAAATCCAAAATGTAAATTGTCCAACGAAGGACACTTTCTCAAAGACTTTAGCTAAGAGTTCTTAGGAACTCTCACTCTTATGAGAAATTCCTAAAGTCTCCTCACTCTTATGAGAAATTCCTAAAGTCTCTTTTCTAGAGTGTACTGAACCCTAGAAGGTCATTTATTCAACTTGAAGCAAATTCAAATGAATAAGTCAACTTAGACTTATCGTTATTTGAAGGTTGAAGGGATTCTTATACAAAAAATCTATCTAGGATGTTTAATTTAGTTTCTTGGTTCTAACCGGCTAACCCTAGACTTTTGTAAAAAGAATCAGATACCGTATTTGAGTCAAATCCAAAAGATTTGGAAAGTAGAAGGAAAGAAATAAAAATCTATATAACCAATTCAAACTTTGAAGATACGTAAAGTTTTTATGAGCCAAATTCTAGATGAATTAAGAGTTCAACTACTCAAAGATTGATTTTCAACAAGGTATTGAAGCATTTTTTATGCTTTAAAAGAAGTAAAGTTGATTCTCAAAAAGACTCATAGAGTAAATCTAAAACATCATCCAACCACAAGATACTAGTGTGGTATCCAACATCAGTGTGTCAATCCACTAAGGTTGTATTGATGATTTCTTACTCAAATAATGTTTCACTTGACACTAAGTTCTTGCCTATATTCAATCTTTATGAATACTTACTGGGAATGTGATTCTTATGCATTTTTTTGAGTCAAGGGATTGAATCTACCGAGTTTCACTAAGAGCTTGGTGCTTGACTTATTCAGTCTATTTCTTAGTTGAAAAGACCTTTTCAATGTAAAAGTACTACTTCTTTAGAAATTTATCAAATATTTGGAATCAACAACACATTCTGGAAATGAAAGATAATCATCATCCCATGGTCTGATGTCCCATACCATCTTTCCTATATCAATCTAAGTACAATATTTGGTGCCCCATACCATGCTATTTTATATTTGCATTGATGTGTGAGTGATAATTACCCTAAAATGTAACCATATCATTATAGAGTACCTTCTAACTTCAATTATTTAAAAGAATTATGAAGTTTCAAGCATTACCTCTAACTTCATATTCTAGGTTTTGATTCCTTCACATGGTCGTTTCATGATCTCGTGCTTTTATCTTGGAAACTTGAAAATCTTCGAATGGCACATCCATCCTTCTCTTCTAGGGTTTTCATAATAGAAACAATTTATAATTCTAGTTCTTGAATTTTTTGAATTCAAGTCCACTTGGTTATACTTGAACAATTTGTAGTGACAAGGGTTGTTTTCTTCTTATCTTTAGATTCTTTTTTGACTAAAGCTTTAAGTAGCTACCTTGAGGATTTTTTAGGAATCTCTCTACTGCTTACATCTAAGCATCTGCTCATGCTTTTTGGATTTTATCAAAATCCCTTTAAGGATAGGTAACTTTTATGTTGTACCTTCCATAGACTTAATTATCATTATCACGATTGTAGACTACATACTTGGAATATTTTACTCTGTTCACTCTTAGAACAACTTACTCTTTTCACACTTTCCATTGGATAAAAAGAACCTGAGTGAAAAATTCCAAAAAGGAATTCTATTGCCAATACTTAGGAAAACTTCATAGTAGTTCCAATCACAATTTCTAGGACAAACATTGCCAAACTTGATCACGTTTTTTTAAAAAGCATGTAAATTTGGCGATAATGATCCCCCCTTGGTATAAAACAAATCAAGTTAGCAAGGTGCCATTCAAGTAGCAAAAGATGCAATTAACCATCTACCAAATGTTTGAAACTTGGGCAATGCATAAACATGCTCATCTGAGAGATAGCAGACTAAATATTATGCCAAGTTATGCATTTCTAAATCAAGCATCCAAAACCCTACTGATAGAAAACAGTGCTAGATGCATCTTTAGCATCATGAAGAATCAATCGTAAACTTGTTTCGATGGAAATGGTAATAAGTTTGCAATCATTAAGGCCAAAATGCTAGAATAATTTATCAACATATTTTGTAAAAAAAAAACTACTCCTCCATCATCGTGCATAAACAAAATGCCTAAATAATGATGCAAATGCCCCAAATTCGACATCTCAAAAGATTTATGCAAATCAGCCTTAAATTCATTAGTACAATTCTCATTAGGACAACTAAGAAACATGTCATCAACATATACAACAATTATTAGAAGTACATTATTTGCGCACTTAACATGTAAGGTGTTCTTAGTTGGGTTGTTTTGAAAACCATGTGTTAGCAAGTAGGCATGTATCCATGTAATGCTTTCTTCAAACCATATAATGTTTTTTCCAACTTGCACACTTTGTTTTCATGACCTTTCTACATAAATGCACATGCTAAAATACATACACTTCATGTAAGTCACCATCTAGAAATGAAGCTTTAATGTCCAAACTATATACATTCCAACCATGTTGAGCTGTAAGTGCACGAATTTTATGAACAATGGCCATTCCGGCGCATGTGGGAGAAAAGTTATCATCAAAATCAATGCCCTTTGGCAACAAACCTTGCCTTATACCTATCAATTGTTCCATCAGACTTAAATTTCAACTCATACCCCCATTTAGTGCCAATGGCCTTTTTGCATAGAGGCAAATCACATAAAGCATAAGTACCATTCTTCATAATAACATCATATTTTGATTGCATAATAGCCATCTAATTTTTTAAATTTTATGCATCCTCAAAAAAAACATGCTCATTCTCATCACAAAGACTAGACCTAGTTATTGCATAGCAATCTAATGCCAACAAAGCACTGTGAGAGCCTAAATGGCTATGATATGACAAAGATGCATCTAATTTTCTATCTCTCAAAATTCATACCTTCCATTTACGCATAGTTTTAGGCTCTTCTATGTCAGCCCTTTCATCAACAAGTGCAACACATTAATCTGCATTAGAAATGGAATGACCTACATCAGCATGTGGAAGCTCTAAAGGCTAAGAAATTCCCTCATTTGGACGAGCACTTGACTTTCCACTTGGAAAAAGATGCACCAAAGTGTCATACACATCCTTTGAGCTAACTCATCTCTCCTTGGTATATGAAAGTAATGGCTGAATTGCATCTTCCACAAAGAAATTTATAGTTGACCAAAGTTTGTTTACTCTTATGGATGATATAGATGATAGCCTTTACTTTTAGTCGCCTCAGGCTAGAAGCTCTATGATAAAGCCTAACTTTTGACCATACTTATCGCCATTTCCATGAGATAACTTTTTCTTTCTTTCAAAAAAATCCATTTTTTTGAGGTGTATATGACACTATACACAGATGTTTTATCCCATGCTTTGCAAGCAATGCATTAAAATAAGAAGACATGTATCTCCCTCGTAGATCAAAATGGAGGGTGCCCAATTTACATGCTAGCATATTTTCAAACAAAACCAAGAATTGTTTGAAGCACATGGATGCTTTAGACTTTGCTTTCAATGGATATATTCATGCATGCTTGGAGAATTCACAAATAAAAGTCTTTAAGTAAAGGTGGTTCCAAAATGAAGGTATCTAAATAGGACCACAAACATCACTATGAGCGAGCTACACCCTATGAGAAACTCAAACTAAAACATCTTTTTGAAAGGAGGAATGATACTTTTTTTCCCAAAACACAACCTTCAGAGAAATGTTTACAAGGTGCCTAAAGTTTGGGTAGAGAGGACGCCATTTCATATTTCTATAGACAAAACAAGCTAGTGAAATTTAGATGACGAACACATGCATGCCAAAGCTTTGCATCTAACATAGCTTGAGAATCTTGAATTGCACATGATGAATCATTCACAAAGCTCACATAGTCTATGAGCTTATACAACCCAAGACATAAAATGCCACAAGCAGCTATAACATCACCATTAAATAGATCATGAATTGCACATCTATCATCAAAAAATTTGACAACCAAGCCAATCTTAAATAATGTTGAAACTCACAGTAGATTCTTCTTGATCCCTAACACATACATCTAACAATGTGGAAGAACTACCATTGGTAGTAGTCAAAATGATCTTATCAACTCCCATTATAGGATAAGAAGAGTTGTTAGCACATGTGATAATATTCCCTTTTGAGGTAGGCTCAAGTGAAGTAAAAAAACTACGTTGTGAGGTAATATGTTTGGTATCTCCACTATCAAAGTACCAAGCATCTAAGTTTACTACAGACATACATTTCTCATGAGAAAATGCTTCATAGCTACAAACATTAGTAAATGCCCACTTTCATTTTGAATAAGATTAGGAGACTCTTTTTTAGGTGTAGAGGCCTTTGCAACAACGATTCTAGCCTCTTTCTTCTTTGCCTCTTTTTCACTCAGTATAGAACAACGCTTTATGATGTAATCATCTTCCTTACAATATTTCAAAAACCATTTTTGCTTTTTTGTTTTCTTGTCAGCTTGTCTTCGTTCTTCAACTATACCATTAGAAAATTTTTGCTTACTAGTAGATGAGATCCATTTACCTTTTCCTTTATGACTAGCTAAGAAAGCTTTATTTACAGCATGCATAATTGACTTATTCTACCTCTATTGATCTTCCTACAACAAAGTAAAGAATAACTCTATAAATGTCAATGCATTTGGATTTCCTTTCATCATCAATCAAATAGTAGAAGAAAAATTTTGATACGAATATGGGAGTCCATTAAGAACAGTCTATGCGAATGGACCATTTGGAAGGATTTCATCAATAGAGATCAATTGCTCCTTCAAATCTTTGATGTTTATCCAAAGATTGTCCATAGAAACTCTTTCATTCATATGCTCACTCTCCAACTCTTTTTGGAAACACCCTAACGAACTTGACTAAACTTGTAGTAGACTTTGAAGCACTTGTACTTGTGAACCGAAACCTATATATATGCTTGGCATAAAGGTCAAAATTGGTTTGTAGTGATTGCAATAGTGTTTTGGGAGGGTAAAAGGAGCTCATAAGAAAATTTCGATGGGATAGAGCCAAGTATTTTTTAACTCCTAATTGTTGTGAGTATGCTCATCAATTTCTATGTGATTCTAAAATTGTGTCCAGAGGGGCGTCGACGATGCCCTACCTTCTTTGTTCCCAGTTGTTGAAGTTCGAAGTCTACAGAAGCACAAAGAACACACGGAAGAAGAAGACGAAGAAGCTTGGAGACAACACAATACACAATACATGACTCATTAGGGTTATAAGCATATATACAACCCACTAGAAAAAGATCTCCTAAAGAAGGAAAAAGGTGCCCCAACGGTCCTAAGTGCGTACATACGCATCACTACTCCAATATATCAACAAAATCTTCCCCTTAGTGCATAGGATAATACACATTCATGACCTTTCATCTGTCATAAAATTCTTTCTCTACATCATTCATGTCAATTCTTTCTAAAGCGAAACCGTTTCAAAGAAAGTTATTACGAAAGAGCGTGAAAAGAAGAAATTGAGAACGACCTCCTTATTTAATATACTTTTAAGATTCAAGATTTATTATATATATATGTATGTAGAAAATGGGGTGGAAAAGTCTACGTGTGCGCATCTGATTGGAAAGAACGCATATAATCTGAACCTCCCACTAAAGCGCATTGCAGTATTTATGCCTTTGAACGCCATCATATAGTTGTGGATTTGTTCTAACCAAAAGGAATTCGTCATAACTCCTTTAATCATGCGGCTTTGACATTCAGAGCTGATTTCTAACAGGCATTTGTAGCATTGTGTACACTCTCTTTCAGTTGAAAGACATTCAAGACAGCGCCTCATGGGTGCCCTCCATTAAAAATTGAGCTTGATAGTGTTGACCTTCATCTTGTAACCTCCATTAAAAATGGAGCTTCATAGTGTTGACCTTCATCTTGAAATATGTAATCAGAAACCTCCACTCCACAAAAGACCACTCCATTGCTTAGACTGGGAAAGTGGGCTGGATTCTAATGCCTGTGTATCTCAAAGCCCCTTAGAAAAATTCAATCTTTGATCAACTTTTAGGAATTTTTCATAACTCCTTTAATAATGTGGTTTTGACATTTAGCGCTGATTTCTAACAGACATTTGTAGCATTGTGTGCACTCTCTTTCAATTGAAAGACATTCAAGACAGCGCCTCATGGGTGCCCTCCATTAAAGGTGGAGCTTCATAGTGTTGACCTTCATCTTGTAATATGTAAACAGAAATCTTCAGTCCAGAAAAGACCACTCCATTGCTTAGACTAGGAAAGTGGGCTGTAATCTAATACCTGTGTATCTCAAAGGCCCTCAGAAAAATTGAATCTCTGATCAATTTTAAGGGCGAAGTTCCAGTACAGTAGAAATCTATTGAATATACTGGTACCGAAGGAGCTCAACTTCTGCATCATTTTTTGGAAGAGAAAATGCTCCACTCAAAACTAATTGTTGTGCTACATGTAAGACAAGCTATTCCATCTTCATCCTGTCTATTGTAAGCAAATGCCCTAAAACCATAGACCCTCCTAACATGTACACCCAAACAGGAGTCTGGATTGGTTCTTCTTGACCAATCACAAGGGAAGCTTCCACGGGACTGCAATGCCTTAATACACTTTCAGCTCCTCCAAAAAAAGCTTTGGCGTTCTAGTAAAGCAATATGCCATGGGCCGTAATCTTTTACCGTTCATGAAGAAAGTTACCTCTTTAATGATGATGCTCACTCACCTAACCGTTATTTTGAGTAATACAGACTCCAAAGTTAGAATAATTCACAACATAAGTCATTTTTCTGTTCTTTTTTAAGTGAACATAGTACTCATGGGACCTTCATGCTTCACATAGGCCTGCAAAGACATACCATGAGTTCAGGGCATTCGACCCAAAAGCCCTTTACAAGCTAAAAAATGGCCAGGAAGCCCACAAAATAACCAGCATTCCAATGACCCCAAAACCCACTTTCTGCCTTGACATAATCTGCTTCAGACTCCCAGTGATCACTTCATCTCGGAGACAATATTCCCACAGGAGTTTCACGGAGCCGACATATTCTTTTCACTGACTAACGTAAATAAGTAGTTTTTTATGTTGCACGTGGGGACGTAAGCAATGGAAAACGGACTCCAATTCCCAATTTCTCTACCGGGAAAGGGCTCGAAGCTCGATCCACGATCGGTTCAGGGGAAGTAAAAGGCTGAGTGAGTGGCTATGTCTCTTGGAGCTCGTGGGCTCTCTTTTTCTCTCTCTTCTCTCTGTGTGCGTGTGCATAGAGTGTGTGTAGGTTACGGAGTTGGGGTGACACAGAGGTTAGCTATAATGAGAACGTGCGCCTCAGTTCTTGCCCTGCCTAAAGCGCTAGAAGAGAGATGCAATAGTAACTTGTAATCCCTGTGGCTTGCAAATCCTGCTTTCGATATCTTCTTGCCGGAGCAGCTGTCATAACAGTGAGTGTACACGCTCCTCCACAGCTCGAGCCTCGCTCTCTCCTCTCTCTCTCTCTCCAAACTTTTCTCGATGAGAGATCTGATGATATATCCCGTCAATAATGTAAGCCTGTCGTCTGGATGTCCCATCTACATGCATGCCAATTGCCTTTCCTCTCTCTCTCTCTCTCTCTCTCTTTCGACTCCCGTATACCCCCTGTAGCACACACAGAGTCGCTTCAACACACGCACTTAGGCCATTGATCCGCCTTTAGATCAGGCGCCACGTCTAGCCTGAAAATACAAAATATCATCAAACAGCAAGGCCACGATCGTCTGTAAGGTCTAATGGCGGCGCCTCCTGCGAGTGCACCCGGCCGTGGAGCCGATGCGCAGCTAGATGAATCACCATGTTCGCACGCGGGCGTTTACAAGGACGGCGGCGCTGACGGCAGCCTGAATCAAGTCTCTCTACCTGAAGATAAAATCTTCTCGGGAGAAAGCTCCACCAATTCGTCTCCCCGATCGTGTGCGCCAAGAAGTAAGCAGATTCATGTGGATTTGCAATCAGCCCGTGCTTGTTCCGATGCCGCTCGGGCTGCTGGCTCCAAGGTCATCTCCAATGAACAAACGCAGAGAGACGCGATCGGTGCAGCTGAGAAGGTGCGTGAAATCGTGAGAGGTGTCGTTCGGGAGCCGCTGCTCTCTATTCGCCTATCGGAGGATGTCGATGATGGCTACCAAACGCCGACGGGAATTGAAAACTGCATTCCTGCGGAAGTTTACACTAGATGCCCTCCTGCTCCTCGCAAGGCGAAGCGGAGGAAAGCTCATGCAACCTTGCCGTGCAAACTGAGGCGATCAACGGAGCGTAGCGTAGTCGTTTCTGATCAATGGATTAGGGCGAACAGCGGCCTGTATCTGCTGCGAGATAAGAAGGCACAAACGTAATTAATGTATCATATAGATCGTAATTAAATCAATACGAATCGAACCAAACCCCTCATAAGAAGTAATGCATTTACCTGTCTTCTCCATGATAGCTGTAGATCTGCGAGCCTATTCTATTCTGAAGTGTACATTAGCTTTCTCCATGACATTCACTACACTGTGATCGCATTATTTACTGCTAATCTGTTCCCTTTATCTGCAAGCCACAGATTGCTATGTATTGCACTTGGCAATACCCTCATACAGTCGGATCTTCGCATAAGTCAGTCGCCATATCCTCTGAGTTTCGGCTGTTTAAGACGGATAAGATCTAAAAACCTTAAAGACTTTACCAATTCCAGTCGTTAAGGTCTTCGCATGATGCTTTCCCATGGCAACAGTTGTTGAAACAAGTTTACCATTATGGCCCCGATAGTTTTACATCATCACATCTTTGGTTCAATCAAATCCCATTGACAACAGACGGTCGCCAAAAACCTATCGTATATCTGAAGAACTATATATACTTTGCGCAGGAATCCTACAAAATAAAGCTGAATTTCATTTAGCTTCAAATTTTAAGAGTTCGACACTGTAGGACCAAGTAAGCCAGATCTTGTTCACGAAGTAATACTCCCTTATAAAAATTCCACTGCCTCCACAATATATGAATGACTAGTTTTACTGAATGGATGTGCGATTAAAGCTATGTTATGTTCAACAACGTAATTCTCTCATGTTCAATTTCCATTGCTGCGATAGTATAGAAATAACCAGCTTGACAAACTGCCTGTCTTTACTGTCATATGGTTTAGCATAATTGTTACTATTTTAACTGTTTCGATGGTTTTCTTCAATGCATCTTACTGTATGGCCCTTCAGTAATTTCTCGCGATTTTTATTATGTCAAATTCTTACTTTCGAAAGATCACAAGTAATGAGGGTTTGGGCAATCTGCGTCTGAAACTTAGCATGGAAGCGGGGGGACATAATCCTGTCACACAGGCCTTTGATCTCTTGGGAAGATTTCACTTGATTCCATCTATTAATACCAGGAAGATTAATATGATACTGCTGCATTCGTATAAGTACAAAATCCTTCAATCAAATGTTGCAGACTCACGGATGGTGCCTTCTCTGGATGGTTCGGCGCGACTGCTTCATACAAGGAAGATATATGACGCACAATGTGCCTATTGATCCAGACTGCTTCCATAATGGGATCAAGATCGATCTACTATGACGATCCAGAACCTTGAATCTTCCGATTCCGTCTGAAGCGTCTTAATCGAGTTGTCGGTGATAAGGGCGAATTTACAGAACGTAACTTTTTTCTTCTACTCTCTCGAAGTTTAGTGTTGGAATGATCTGCTAGTTTAATTAATGAACAGAGAACTTTGTGACCGCTATCTTGTATACGGTCAGCAAATACAATAGCTTCCTGTCTGCAATGAGCATATATGGTCACACTTTCTACATTTCTCTTCAGATATTAGAGCTAATTCGACATACTCCATTTTTAATGTTAGCCCTGCATAGAAGTATATACAATGTCTCTGTTTACATATAACAGCATGCATTGACGTGTAGATGTAAGTGTATGCGTGTATATATGTTGCTCGTTTTGTGTGCGCATCTGTATTTACGTGTGGCTGAACTCCACTGTGTATGCAGTTCTGTTTTGCATGCCTATTTGTGAGCACAATGTATGTGTGCGCGGTGTCAGTGAGCCTTCATATGTTTGTCTGCGTTTGCCAGTATGCGTGCGTGCCTCCATACATGCGTCACGCGTCTGTTTGCGCACGTCTTCATATTCTTTTCATGTATGTGTGCGCACGCATCGGTGTGAAATTTGAATGTTGGTGCTATGTACCTCACGTGTGCCACATACGTCACTCTCTGCGCCTGCCTGGAGTTCAAGTTGATGTCTGTGCACGTGTGTATCTCCCAAATTCCAATTCCTATGACTACCCATTTTAAGTGTAACTGTGTACTTGCACGTACAACTCTGTGTGCATTTGCTTATGCGACCGTGCGGCGTGCACTTGCACCTACAACTGTGTGAACATATGCATGTGCAAGTTCCTGTCTCTGCGAATGGGTGCTGCTTTTGTCCTTGCCTGTTTGAATGCAAGTCTCTATGCATGTCTGTGCGACGGTTGTAGATATGCACATGCGCACATGGCTGCAGGTGTGTGCATGTGGATGTATCTATATTTTGCGAATTCATGAATGTGTTTCAAGATGTTTGTTGAACTATGCGTGCGCATGCGTGGGAGAGTGAACGTGTGCACGTAAGTGAATCTCTGTGAACATTGTGCGTGTATGTATGTGTTGTGGAAAGCATCTGCAGCATACGAATGCACTACACGTATATATATATATATCTCTTATATTTGTCTGCGTTTGCCAGAATTGTGAACTATATACAACGAGGCTTGTGTCTCAATGTGTTCATGTTAGTGAATGCGTCTGACATTGTGTAAATAAGTACGCGTTAGGTCAGCCAATCAAAATGGAATGAAATCTTTTAGACAAAGCATATATGGCGGGGCAAATCTTAGATGAAGTCTAATCGCAAGAAAAAATTGAAAGATATAGCTTAAAAACACAAGACTTAGCCAGAAAAGAGTAGCATGATCGAGGAAAAGTATAGAAACACATGAATGAGCAAGATATCACATATGAGAGTATCAAGTACGTGGTAACATGGGGAAAAAACCTCTAGCGAGCATTAGAGTAAAAAGTGCCCATGTATAGGGAAAAGGTTCACATCAACGCTACTCGAGGAACACATAAGTGTAACAAACCCCCCAGGAGTGTATGATGTGAACACATACAGGGAGTGACAGATCAACCCCCACAAGGTAACAAGCCTAAAGCTTTGCAAAAAGCTTCAAACTTTTCCCATGGAAGAGCTTTGGTGAATATGTCTGCCACATTATCTTGTGTAAGCACATATACCAAATCAATATCTCCTGCATGAAGGCGCTCTCTCACATAGTGATAATGCACCTCAATATGTTTGGTCCGTGCATGAAACACTAGGTTTCATGCAATAGCCAAAGCACTCTGACTATCTGTGAGAATATGCGTAGCAGCATCAATCTCCATGCAAAGATCCATCAATAGGTGTCTCAGCCATATACACTCCACTGTCGCTGTGAAAACTGCCCTGTACTCAGCTTCACAACTCGATGTCGCCACTGTAGGTTGCTTCTTACTCAACCAAGATATGCACGAGTCTCCAAGAAAAAAGCAATTACCACTAGTGGACACGCGAGTATCATAACAACCAGCCCAATCACTATCTGTAAAAGCATGCAAGCATGGCTGAACATCTCTGCCATAAAAGAGACCTAAGCTCAAAGTGGGAAACTGCATGCTGTATATCGGGCCTTGTGTTGCATGCATATATAAGACATCCCACAGCTTGCTGATAAAGAGAAGTATCAAATGCATCACTCGAATCTTCAATCGAGAACCTGAAGCTTGTCTCAACTGGTGTGGAAACTGGCTTACAATCCTCAAAGTCAAAACGTTGAAGTAGTTTTTCAACATACTTTGCTTGATGCATAACAATTCCCCCATCAACGGATACAAACTGGATGCAAAGATAGTAGCTCAAAAGACCAAGATAAGTGACATCAAAAGTATGCTGCAAATCAGCCATAAGAATGTCAAGTTTTGCATCACATGACCCAGTCAAGAGTATGTCATCGACATAAAGAACAAGCAGTATAAGATCAGCCCCATTTTTGCGTACATAGAGTGTGCTTTCAATCGGACTACATGTGAAGCCAAGAGCAATCAAGTGCTTATGTATTTTTTCATACCATGCACGTGGAGCTTGCTTGAGACCATACAAAGCTTTATGCAAGCGACAAACCATATGCTCTTTCCCTTTCATAGCAAATCCAGGAGGTTGCTTCACATAGACCTCTTCTTGCAAATCTCCATTCAAGAAGGCTATTTTTATGTCCAATTGATGCACTTTCCAACCTCGATGGCCAGCCAATGCAACCACGGTACGAATGGTAGTCATGCGTGAAGTAGGTGCAAAAGTTTCCTCATAGTCAATGCCATATTGTTGCACATATCCTTTGGCAACCAATCTAGCTTTGTAGTGATCAATGCTACCATCAGATTTTCTCGTAATCTTATAAACCCACTTTGTACCAATGACATTCTTTCCTTTTGGTAATTCACATAACTCCCAAGTACCATTCCTATGTATGGAATCCATCTCTGATTGCATAGCACTCATCCATTGTGGATCGTCACATGCATCTTCAAAAGAAAGTGGCTCTTCATTACATGCTGTAGCAATAAGAGAATAATCCACAAAATTACTTGATGCATGGTGAGAGCTTGATCTTGTTCTACCAAGTAAAGGTGCACTCAATTTGCTGTCCTGCAAAGTTTGTTTCAGCCACTTTAGCATAGATTGTGCACTCTTGATAGACATGCGTTCATTATGTAAAACATCTTCAATATGTACATCATGCGTGGGCTGAATTTCATGCTCAGTTTCAGCCATATTTTGACGCAAATGTTCAGCCATATGTGGCTGGAAATTTCCAACAGTTTTGACAATTTTTTGCTGAATTTTTTCAGCCATGTTTGGCTGGAAATTCTCTGCATTTTCAGCCCTATTTGGCTAGAATTTTTCAGCCTTTTGAGCCTCAGTTGGCTGGTCTACATGGCCATAGTCAAGCGCACCATTTTGGAACAAAGGCATGAGTGTATCGAACACATCTTGTGAGCTAACTGTTGGCAGTTTTTTACATTAAAGTAGAGGGAAAACTAAATTTTCAGCAAATACCACATCTCGACTCACAATAATTGTGTTCGTCAATGGATGGTACAATCGATATCCCTTACTTTCAGCACTATAACCAACAAATATACATTTCTTTGCCTTGTCATCAAGTTTGTGACGTTGTTGTGATGGCACAAGAGCATATGCCAAACAACCAAACACACGCATATGACTAACCATAGGCTTATGACCATTCCAAGCCTCATAAGGAGTGATGACTCTCAATGGTTTTGTAGGGCAGCGATTCAACACATAGTTTGCACACATGACCGCTTCCATCCAAAACTTATGAGGAAGATGCTTTCCTTTAACCATACATCGTGCCATTTCAAGTAGAGTTCTATTTTTACGCTCGGCAACACCATTTTGTTGAGGTGTATATGGCACCGTACATTGGTGTGAAATACCTCTTTCACGAAGAAAAGCATTAAACTCATGTGACATGTACTCACCACCATGATCCGTGCGTAGAGTCAAAAGCTTTTGTGAAGAAAAATTTTCAGCCATAGCTAGAAATGCTTTGAAGCAAGAAAATGCCTCATTCTTTGCTTTCATAGGATACACCCATGTATGGCCAGTAGCATCATCAATGAAGGTAACAAAATATACATGCTTCCCAAAAGATGGAGTCTTGACCGGACCACATACATCACTATGAAGAAGTTGCAATTTTCTTGTAGTGTGTGTGTGACTATCTTTTGGAAAAGAAGCACGATGCATTTTTCCAAGAATGTAACCTTCACATGCATGCTTTTCAATGGACTCAAGTGTAGGCAAGCCAATAACCATGTCCTTCTTTTGCAAGTAGAGCAAACTATTGAAGTTTAAATGACCAAAACGAGCATGCCAAAGCTCCATTTCAGCCATGGAAGAACTATGAGCATGAACCATACACTTATCATCAACAAAGTGTACATGAAGTCTAGCTTTGGCAATCAATGGAACTGAAATTAAGTTCTTCTTGATACCGGGTACATACAATGCATTTTTTAAGAGAATCACACCTCCATTTGCAGCCGTAAGCTCAATTTATCCTACTCCAATGATAGGATAAGAGGCATTGTTTGCACACACCACATGTCCTCCTTTAGGTGCATCTTTCAAAGAGGCAAAAAATCTTTTGCATGATGTTATGTGCTTTGAAGCACCACTATCAAAGAACCAATCTGAATCAGCCTCACTCATAATCATACATTTAGAATGTAAAGAAGCATCATAATGACATGTAACAACACATGCCCAAAAATCTTGAGCCATATTAGCTTCATCATTCTTTGCATTTGCTGAATTTTCAGCAATAGACATGCCCGATTCCTTCTTCTTTTCATTGCATTTAGCAAGCTTTCTACACTCATCAATAGTATGACCAGCCTTCCGGCAATATTTGCATCTCTTCTTTTGCAAATCACCATCATTAGAGGAATGAGTGGAAGAGGAAGCTTGAGGCTTTGGTTTTGATGAATGCACCTCAATATGTTTGGTCGGTGCATGAAACACTGGGTTTCGTGCAAGAGCCAAAGCCCTCTGACTATCAGTGAGAATATGCATAGCAGCATCAATCTCCATGCAAAGATCCATCAATAGGCATCTCAGCCATA
Organism: Ceratopteris richardii; assembly: GCA_020310875.1. Lineage (NCBI taxonomy): Eukaryota > Viridiplantae > Streptophyta > Polypodiopsida > Polypodiales > Pteridaceae > Ceratopteris > Ceratopteris richardii. The sequence goes on from CM035428.1 coordinate 22,417,189, forward strand.
TACACTCCACTATAGCTGTGAAAACTGCCCTGTACTGAGCTTCACAACTCGATGTTGCCACGGTAGGTTGCCTCTTACTCAACCAAGATATGCATGAGTCTCTAGGGAAAAAGCAATTACCACTAGTGGACACGCAAGTATCATAACAACCAACCCAATCACTCTCTGTAAAAGCATGCAAGCATGGCTGAATATCTTTGCCATAAAAGAGACCTAAGCTCAAAGTGCCTAAGAGATATCTAAACACACGTTTCATTGCTTTTCAATGCTTGGTGCCAGGGCTATGCATGAATCGACTCAACTGGGAAACTTCAAACTGTTATAATGTATATCTGGCCTTGTGTTGCATGCATATATAAGACATCCCACAACTTGCTGATAAAGAGAAGTCTCAAATGCATCACTAGAGTCCTCAACTAAGAACATGAATCCTATCTCAACTTGTGTGGAAACTGGCTTGCAATCCTCAAAGTCAAAACACTGAAGTAGTTTTTCAACATACGTTGCTTGATGCATAACAATTCCCCCCTCATAAGCTGGATGCCAAGATAGTAGCTCAAAAGACCAAGATAAGTGACATCAAAAGTATGCTGCAAATGAGCCATAAGAGTGTCAAGTTTTACATCACATGACCCAGTCAATAGTATTTCATCGACATAAATAACAAGCACTATAATATCAGCCCAATTTTTGCATACATAGAGTGTGCTTTCAATCGGACTATGTGTGAAGCCAAGAGCAATCAAGTGCTTATGGACTTTGTCATACCATGCACATGGAGCTTGCTTGAGACCATACAAGGCTTTATGCGAGTGACAAACCATATGCTCTTTCCCTTTCATAGCAAATCCAGGAGGTTGCTTCACATAAACCTCTTCTTGCAAATCACCATTCAAGAAGGCTGTTTTTATGTCCAGCTGATGCACTTTCCAACCGTGATGGGAAGCCAACGCAACCACGGTACGAATGGTAGTCATGCATAAAGTAGGTGCAAAAGTTTCCTCATAGTCAATTCCATATTGCTGCACATATCCTTTGGAAACCAATCTAGTTTTGTAGCGATCAATGCTACCATCATATTTTCACTTAATCTTGTAAACCCACTTCGTAGCAATGGCATTCTTTCCTTTTGGGAATTCATATAACTCCCAACTACCATTCCTATGTATGGAATCCATTTTTGATTGCATAGCACTCATCCATTATGGATGATCACATGCAGCTTCAAAAGAAAGTGGCTCTTCATTACGTGTTGTAGCAATAAGAGAATAATCCAAAAAATTACTTGATGCATGGTGAGAGCTTGATCTTGTTCTACCAAGTAAAGGTGAACTCAATTTGTTGTCCTGCAAAGTTTGTTTCAGCCACTTTGGCATAGATTGTGCACTCTTGAGAGACATGCATTCATTATATAATATATCTTCAACATGTACACCATGCGTGGGCTGAATTTCATGCTCATTTTTAGCAATATTTTGATGCAAATGTTCACTCATAAGTGGCCGGAAATTTCCAGTAGTTATGACCATTTTTGGCTGAAATTTTCTAGCCATGTTTGGCTAGAAATACTCTACATTTTCAGCCATAGTTAGCTGGAATTTTTCAACCCTTTGAGGCTCATTTGGCTGGTGTGCATGGCCATAGTCAACCGCACCATTTTGGAACAAAGGCATGAGTGTATCAAACACATCTTGTGAGCTAGCTATTGGCTGTTTTTTACATTCGAGTAGAGGGAAAACTGAATTTTCAGCAAATACACACATCTAGACTCACAATAATTGTGTTCATCAATGGATGATGCAAATGATAGCCCTTATTTTCAGCACTATAACCAACAAATATACATTTCTTTGCCTTGTCATTAAGTTTGGGACGTGGTTGTGATGGCACAAGAGCATATGCCAAACAACTAAACAACATATGACTAACCATAGGCTTATGACCATTCCAAGCCTCATAAGGAGTGATGACTCTCAATGCTTTTGTAGGGTAGCGATTCAACACATAATTTGCACACATGACTGTTTCCATCCAAAACTTATCAGGAAGATGCTTCCCTTTAACTATACATCGTGCCATTTCAAGAAGTGTTCTATTTATATACTCGCAACACCATTTTGATGTGGTGTATATGGCACCGTACATTGGTGTGAAATACCTCTTTCACGATGAAAAGCATTAAAATCATGTGACATGTATTCACCACCATGATCCATGCATAGAGTCAAAAGCTTTTGTGAAGAAAAATTTTCAGCCATAGCTAAAAATGCTTTGAAGCAAGAAAATATCTCATTCTTTGCTTTCATAGGATACACGCATGTATGGCGAGTAGCATCATCAATGAAGGTAACAAAATATACATGCTTCCCAAAAGATGGAGTCTTGATAGGACCACATACATCACTATGAACAAGTTGCAAATTTCTTGTAGTGTGTGTATGACCATCGTTTGGAAAAGAACCACGATGCATTTTTCCAAGAATGCAACTTTCACATGCATGCTTTTCAATGGACTCAAGTGTAGGCAAGCCAATAACCATGTCCTTCTTTTGCAAGTAGAGCAAACTATTGAAGTTTAAGTGACCAAAACGAGCATGCCAAAGCTCCATCTCAGCCATGGAAGAAGTATGAGCAACTAAGGCATTTGAGGCAGGCCTCTTGTATGTATCCATGTGATACAAACCATTACATAATGTACCGGACATCACGATAACATCACCATTGATGAAATCATGAACCATACATTTATCATCAACAAAGTGTACATGAAGTCCAACTTTGGCAATCAACGGAACTGAAATTAAGTTCTTCGTTATAGCGGGCACATACAATGCATTTTTCAAGAGAATCACACCTTCATTTGCAGCCGTAAGCTCAATTTATCCTACTCCAATGATAGGATAAGAGGCATTGTTTGCACACACCACATGTCCTCCTTTGGGTGCATCTTTCAAACAGGTGAAAAATCTTTTGCATGATGTTATGTGCTTTGAAGCACCACTATCAAAGAACCAATCCGAATCAGCCTCACTCAAAACCATACATTTAGAATGCAAAGATGCATCATAATGACATGTAACAACACATGCCCAAAAATCTTGAGCCATGTTAGCTTCATCATTCTTTGCATTTGCTGAACTTTCAGCAATAGACATGCCGGATTCCTTCTTCTTTTCATTGTGTTTAGCAAGCTTTCTACACTCATCAATAGTACGATCAACCTTCCGATAATATTTACATCTCTTCTTCTTTTGCAAATCAGCATCATTAGAGGAATGAGTGGAAGAGGAAGCTTGAGTCTTTGGTTTTGATGAACCCAAAGCTAAACCATACTTGCTTTTCCCCTTTTGTAAGATAGCAAGTGTTTGCGTTTCCTCAATCAAACCACTCCTATTCACTCTAGATTGCTCTTCTTGCAAAAGAACAGACATAACCTCATCAAATGCATACATATTAGGATTCGCTTTTGCAACCAAACAAAGTGTAGTAACAAAGCTTTGATAAGATTTTGGTAATCCTTTCAACAATGTAGGAATGAGTGATGCATCCTGAGTAATCTCATCTATGTTTTCCAATTGCTCTTTCAAGTCCTTGATGCGTGTGACATACACATCCACCGACTCATTTTCAGCCATACATACATCCTCAAGTTGCTTCCTCAAGTATACAACACGTGCTTCATTATGCACGGCATACAAAGAAGCAAAAGTGTCCCATGCCTGTCGTGATGTAGAACATGACCAAATGTGTTGAACTATATGACACTTCACAAAAAGCACAATCAAAGCATGAGCTTGAACATCTTTTCCATCCCATCTAAGCTACTCCTGTGTAGGTGGAGAAGGAGAAACCATTGTACTTGAAGAAGAGGCTCCATCTGTGACAGTAGACTCTGAAGTAGAAGCACTTGTGGGTCCTTGATCTATATCTGCCACTATGTTCCAAAGTTGTTTAGCAACAAGAACATGCTTCATCATGTAAGACCACATCGGGTAGTTGGTACCATCAAGCTTATCTTCAGCTTGAAGCATGCCAAACAAGTCATTGCTACCCGCCATTTCACAAAAGAACAAGAATGTGATAAAATCTTCACTTCGACGAAAGTTGAAATGAATTCTGAAATTTTAGCTCACAAATAGTCACTCTGATGGTGATTCTAACTGCATGAATGGCTTCGAAATGGGGGTAAAACTCTAGTGCACCTAGTGGAAATGCTTCTTGGCTACTGAAATTCACTATTCTATGCGTTGAAGTCAATTTGCACTCTTAAAAGTGCACGTGCATCATGATGCAAAAACCAAATATTGAGAAGGAGCTGAACCTGCTCTAATACCACTGTTGGGTGTGTGTGTGTAGAAGTGCAAGAGACACATGAGAAGCACACACAATGAGCACAAATGTAGCAAGACACACAGCGAAGACGATGGATGGAATAGCTCTCTCTATTGACGATGAACTGAACTGAAGTAAAAGAGCTTAATAATATCCCTAAGTACAAAGTACCACCACATATGAGAGTATCAAGTATGTGGTAACATGGGGAAAAAGCCTCTAGTCACCAGTAGAGTAAAACGTGCCCATGGATAGGGAAAAGGTTCACATCAAAGCTACTCGAGGAACACATAAGTGTAACATCTTCATCACTTGTCGAGTGCATGTCTACCCATTGATCATCTTCATTACTTGCCTTTTCACTTCCTTTGTTACATCCTTCACTCAAAAGATATTCATTCTTTTTCCTCCCTTAGGAAGAAAATGTATTAATCTCCCTTAATGGTGTTCGTGAAGTGGTTGGAACACTCATATCCATGCTTTCTTGTTGCTCGTTGAACTTCTTCTAGGCTTCATATGCATATTCAAGTTGTAACACATCTTTTTTAACACATCAAGGTAGCAACTCATCAAATACTACATCCCTAGACACCTTAAGCTCTTTGGTGCTAGGGTTATAATATCCAAAACTTTTTCTTTGAAGAATATCTAAGAAATATACACGTATCTACCTTCGGGTCTAACTTGTGTCTCAATTTTTGAGGTATGTGAGCATAACACACACAACCAAATACTTTCAGATGTGCAAGGTTAGGTTTCTTACCATACTAGAATTCATAAGCTATGACTCCATCTACTCTAGGTTGGACATGTTTTCATAATGTTTATGGCTTTATTTGATGCATTAGATCAATAATAATTAGAAACATTCATTTCAATAAACATAGTTCTAGCTAATTTTTCTATATATCTATTCTTCCTCTCTGCCACCCTGTTTTCTTGAGGTGTATACCTACAAGTTTATTGTCTCTTTTTGCCATGATCAGGTAGAAAATTTGGAAATTTATTTGAAAAATAATCTCCCCATCTATCTAATATGAGGGTCTTTATATACTTGTCTCCATCTCCACTAGGTTTTGGAACCTTTTGAAGTGGAAAAACACCTCTACTTTGTCTTCATACAATATATAAAGCAAACTTGAATGATCATTTGTATGTATGACATTCAACACTTTCATTTTGCACATGTTTTTCTTTCTTGAATGATAATCTCGTTTGTTTTCCTATTGAGAAGTATCTTGGAGCTTTGAGATCTGTCCAATGGAATATCTCCCACATGTATAATCTTGTGCTAAGTGTCATCCCTTTTCTTTGCATGTGCTTAAGTGGTGGGTGAATGTAAATTAAACATAAAGTCTATATTCCAACTTATATGTTTGCTACAACCATTGTCTATGTACCATGTAAAATCTGAATTGACTCTTTCACTTGGACCATACATCATCAGCAAGTTATGGGTTTTTGAATTCATCAATGTACTAGCATAACTACCTTGTTTCATTATTTATCCTTGATTGCTTCCTATTTTTTGCCAAACATTTCTTGCATAGTGGTCCAAGTTTCCATAATTATAGAATTTTCCATTTGATTCTTCTCTATTGTGATCCTCCTACTCTTCCTTTGCCCCTTCCTCTTCCTTTGCCTCTTCCTCTTCCTCTTGATCCATAGATTTGGTTTGAGCCTTCTTGGTTGCTTGTGCTTGATTTTGTCTATCTATCCCTCTGCCTTGGGTTTTTTCCACCTCTTTTTCCTTTGCATTTACCTACATACAAGACTTGAACTTGGTTGCCCCTTGATTGTGAACCTCCTTGGTTCATCTCCTTGGTCACCATCAATGTCTATAATTGATCAAATTTTGGTAGAGGATCCCTCACATACACTGATGTGGTGAATGCTTTCTACTTTTCATCCTCTCGCAGGACATACAAAGTTGATCAACAAGATCAGTATTATCTTTGATTGGGCTCCCAATTGAGAATATGGCATCTACAAGCCCCTTAACCTTCAAAATGGACTAATGAATGTTAGCATTTGTTGCTCTCCTTAGATTATTTATCTCAATTTTGAAATGAGTCTTCCTTCCAAGCCTTCTTGCATGTGTCCAAGTCTTGCATATGCCCTATTATGCTATTCCTTATGTGATGCTTTTTGCTTCCACGTGTTGTCTTGATCCCTCTAAGTCCTTGGTATGATGTCCATTAATGTCTCCAAGCCTCCAAAATGCTCTAGTACCATTGATGGGGGAAGATTGCAGCTCCCCAATGCACCTATGAAAGATGTCTACCCTCCCTTTTGTTCACTTTGAGATATATCTAATGAGCTTTGAATCAATGAAAATGGATGTTCAAATTGTGAGAACCATCTAGTTCAAAACAAACTATCTATTTACAACACTCTCTGCCTATGTGTAGAGATATATGTTCACAAACTTGACAATTTCTCACCATTCAGAGAGTAGCACAAATTATGGAGCCCGTTGCAAATCTGCATGTGCTTGAATAAACTACATGTGCTTGAATAACATGCATGGCGTTGAATAATGAATGCACATCTAATCCACAAAATTTTCGAGCAAATGTTTATGCCATTTTGTGAGTAGATCACATATGAAAAAAAAAGGAAATTATATAGATTATAGTACAAGGAGTGCCACTACACTACATGTGATATGGTCAAAGCTTAGACGCATTGACTAGAGTGCGTAAAATCTCTCCACCCAATGTTGCTAACTGAAAAGTTTCTGGATCAATTTATGCATGAATCGAAAATGGAATGTTTAGTTTGAATTTACTTGCTTGTCTCTTCATTTTGGAATTAAAAAATAATACCAAATTTGCTATCCAAAAAATAGGTATCCGTAAATGACAATCATGCCAGTGTTGTTGTCGATGTTGAACTTCTTGCATAAGTGGAAAGCTATTGTATCCATGTTTCTCTAATTTTCATAAAGTATCCATCAAAAATATAAAAGCTTCTTACAATAATAAGTGATAATGCACCACAATATGTAAAGTAGGCATCATAAATTCTATGGGTGCTATGGCTTTGATATCAGAAACTAACTTGAAACATGTAAATCTGATTGTTGGAAAAAATGTCTCAGATTTGTCGAAAATCTCCAAAACTACAAGCATATGGTGTCTTCTTAAGTAGATTCTCTACAACAAAAGGGTGGGTGAAGTGGATAATGCAAAGACCTTCCAAAGGTTGGGTGTGAATTCAAATCCCATGCGGCATAGCAGAAGAGAATTTGTTTTTTAGAATTCAGGTAAAAGGTTCTTAGACGTTGCAGAAGTTTGTTGATTGCTAAATCAACGGTAGATGTAATAAATGGCCTTTTTGTTCTTTTCATAGATCTTTCTTTATTTACCTTTTAGATATATTTTCTGATGGACTTATAAGATATAAAAGAGAGCTAATACTCATTATGTATCACCATATCAAGCTTCGAGGCTCTAGCATTGAAGATCAAGATCTCTACAAGGAGGTCTATACTCTTGGACAAGATCTTGAAGGTGATCAAGGAGGAGGTACTCTACTTGGACAAAGTGTTTTCACACACTTGGAGGAGGTGTTCTGTACATTTGGAGACATATTGAGGAGTTCATGTCAACCAACATATTATGAGTAAAAAAGTGTACATCTCTCCTCACTTGCTCATTCACTAGTCTTTGCTCTAATGATTGATCAGAATTCACCTTTGTTGTAAAAAGGTTATAAAATTTTTATATTTTTGGAACATCAAGCTTACACTATGCTTGAGGTGGATTTGATCTACATCAAAAGATATCACTTGGATTACATCGAGAGAATATCCATTGAAGCGTTCTTTTACCTATGATCATTTATTGTATATTTTTAAAAGATTTTTCATGGATCGTTTACCATTGTAAAAGCCTAGAGCCTTACACATGTAAATGTAGAAAAAGAGAGCTAATCTTCTAGGAACTTGAGGTGGTTGAGTTGCAATCAATGAATGAATCAATCAATCACCTAAAAGTAGATCAAACTAGATCTTCACTTTTTGTAGATTGTAGGAAAGTGAAATGATTCCCTCAAACAACTAATCCCACCTTTGTTTGAATTCAAAATCCAGTTTTAGAAGTAGTGGAAAACTTTGAGATTCTATATAAATACTTCAAATAACTTGTACATTACATGGAAGCAATATACATACACTTGTGGCCATCATTGTCTTGCTAAATTTTCTTGCATCATCTTCTTCAACAATAGTAAGCTTGCAGAGGCTACTGCTCTCTCTATAGAGCTCAAAATTGGATTAGATAGGATGCATTAGAAAGGTATTAGTGTTTAGCTTCTATGTATACATTTTCAAAGCATTTGGTTCAGTAAATTGGGAGAAATCATAGCTTTTTTGTATCGGGGGTGATCTTTGCACATTCTTGAAAAGTAGGAGGTACCACTATTGAGTGTCTGATTCATTCTAAAAGCATATTTTGCTTATTTCTTGTACTCTTGTGCATTCTATACACTCAACGCTATGTGTATCATTCCTCCAAAAGCATTTTTTCTAATTGTAATCACATTGCTTGCTATGAGCATTTGAAAATGATTGTCTCATCCAAAGATAATATGTTTTTTGAGCTAGTCAATGTGCAAACCTATTTGTTTTGTATCAAATCTTTCTCCTTGATGCCACAAATTACATGGTGCATTTTGTTGCACTTATAGCAAGCCTATAAGGTCTACTTGAGTCTCCATAAGTGCAAGAGCTGGTCTTGTGTTGGTTGGCTAGACCAAACTTTGCTGCTTTGTGTCTCACTTTTCTACCTCCTACGAGCTTCCGCAAGTTCTTTTGGTGGTATCAGAGCTAGATCAAGATGGGTGAACACTTTCCCTCGATGATTGAAAAGCTTGATCAACAAAACTATGCGGCTTGGAAAAATAGAATGGAGACCTATTTGCAAGGTAGAAATCTTTATCGAATTCTAACAGGTGATGAAGCTATGCCTATTCCAAGATCCAAAGGAGGACGTACACAAGAGGAGATAGATAAGCTCACACTTTCCTGTGCAACGGATGCTCAAGCAAGGTTGTACATACTAAACTCTATCTCTGTCTTTCTATTACTACATATTAGAGGATGCAAGATATCTCAAGGGACTTGGGATGCGCTAGAGACTTTCTTTTCTCCTAGTACCAAAGCAAGAAAGAATCATCTTTGGAACGAGTTCAACCAAATGAAGAAGATACCTGAAAAAATTATTACAAGGTTTGTTACCAAGGTCGAGAAGGTTGCAGATTAGTTAGCATCCATTCGAGAGATGATTGAAGAAGAGGCTATAACAAGGCAAATTCTCAATGGGATTCGAAGTGATAAGCAATGGTAATCCTTCATCATAGCTTATGATCTCATCATGGATTTACAGACTCCAAACTTCAATATCTTTGTTGGACAACTCTTCAATCAAGAGGCCAAAAATAGCATAAAGGAAGGCAACTCCTATCATGATAAATCAACTAGTACTCTATATGCAGATAAGAAGGACAAGAAGCTGAAAGGCAAGAAGAAGGAAGAAGATAAAGACGAGTCTTCCCAAGCCAACTTTGCAAGCAAGAGCAAGTGGAAAGGGAAGAAGAAAGGACCAAAACATGGAAAAGACAAAGGTCAGAATGTTCAATCTTGTTCTATCTGTGACAAGACCAAACACACCGCTCAAAATTGCTAGTTCATTGGGAAGACCTAGAAAAGAAATGGAAGAGGTGGATATGGCAGCAATAGAGGCAAAGGTGGACACAATTTCAATGATAACAATAGAGTCCATAATAGAAGGAACTTCAACAATTATTCAAAAGATAAAGCACATGAAGATGATGATTTGTTCTACATAGATTAAGGATGTTCAAATCATGTTGCAAGGAACATTGCTCTTCTATCTGATTTGGAAAGTCCAAAGCATAGAAATGAAGTTCAAATAGGGGATGAAAAAAAGCACAATGTGGAGAATATTGGTAATGTCAAAGTTTCCAATGGTAGAACAATCATTCTAAGTAAGGTTCTCTATGTACCCACTATCACTAAAAACCTAATACGTGTAGGCCAAATAGTTAAAAAAGGCTTGTAAGTTAGGTTCACTCAACATGGAGCTTTTGTAGAAGATCCATGTCAAGGCTTTAAGAATATAGCCAGAGGTGAGAAGCATGGTTGGCTCTTTAGTTTTGAAGTAGGAGAAATGAGAAACATAGCTCTATTGACTTGTGGGTCTCAAAACGTAAGTGAACTTGAAGTGTGGCATAAGAGATTTGCTCATGTGAATGAAAGAACCTTGAAGCATATATGTAGGGATCAAAGTGTTCTTGGATTGTCAAACATATCAAAGCAACACATGATCAACAGGTGTGATGCATGTTAGATTGGAAAGGCACAAAGACAACCATTCAACCACAAAGGCTTGTTGAGCCCATAAAAGTCATATTGGTCGAAGTCAACTACAGTCAAAGTCAACCACAGTCAAAGTCAAATTGGTCAAAGTCAACAAAGTCAAGGTCAAAGTCAATAGGTGCAAAGTCAAAAAGTGCTAAAGTGCAGGTGTCAAAGTGCACATGTAGTGCACAATTAATTGTCCACAAAGGGTAAATTGGAAAAAGTGGGTTGCAGGTTGCAGAGGTATTTCTCTAATTTCCCTAAGGTTCAAAGTATTTTTAAACTGTTTTGGAAGGTTCAGGTGAACCCTCCCTTATGTGCACATTTGAAGATTTAAAAGGAAAATGTGAAGGTATGTGAAGCGGCATCGTACGCAGAAGTGAAAGTATGGTCCTCCAATTAATTTTTTTGGTTTTAGTCTGAAGTCACTACCGGACAAAATAGGGAGTCGTTGGCTGCCACTTGTGAGGACAATCTTGGGACATCAAAGTGAGCACCAACATACTCTTGCAGTTAGGAGCGTACGTGAATCGGCACACTCAAATCAAGGCAAGGACCATTCTTGGACTATCCCAAGTGTAAGCAAGGATAAGCATAGTCTAAGTGAAGCAGGAGAGAGAAGTGCAAGAGACACAGAGTGTGCGATGCAGAGAAGTGAAGTGCAAGGTGTGCATGGAGCAAGGAAGTGTGCAGAGGAGTGCTAAGCTTGTCTCCCAAGGATCCCAAGGTCTTACTGAAGTGTGCGCGCGCCGACAGAAGGTATCCATCCCTCCCCCTTAGTGGAAGCTTGGTGCAAGGTGTGCACAAGAGCAGGCTTGTAGAAGGTGGAGGTTTGGTGCAGAGGAGGCCGACAGCAACAAGTCCCTTGGGTATTTGGTATTTTGTAATTGAGCACTCTATGGGATTTTGCACAGAAGCATTGGTTGTATTGTGCTTCAATCTTGTATTTGTCTTATTGTAATCAATCGATAGAGGCATCCAGTGTGTATTTTCTCTTCTAGTCTTCCCCTTTTCTCCTACAAACACTCAAATCCCTTCTTGTCTAAGAATCCCCCAACAAGGATACATCCACAACAACTTATTGGACTTAGTAAATACAGATATATGGGGACCAAGTTAAGAACCTTCATTGTCAGGATCAAGGTATTATGACTCATTTATTGATGACCATAGTAGATGGACTATTCTATACTTTATCAAGAGTAAGAATGAAGTGTTGTATTGCTTCAAGAAGTATCTAGCACATGTGGAGAATCATATAGGTAGATCACACAAGAAGCTCAGATGTGATGGAGGGGGAGAATACTTCTCCAAATGTTTTGATGCCTTCACGCAAGATAAAGGTATCAAACGGGAAGTGAGTACCAAGGACTCTCCTCAACTGAATGAAATTACAGAGAGGAGAAACAAGACATTGGTTGAATCAGCTAGAACAATGCTTGAAGGTAAGAGGTTTTCACATTATGTATGGGAAGAGGCTATTTCAACTACTATGTACCTTGTCAATAGACTACTATCCAAATCACTTCAAGGTATGAATCCTTATGACCCATGGCATGAAAGAAAACCTTGTCTTGGACATTGCAAGGTGTTTGGTTATTTGGCTTATGTTCATTTACCATCACAAATAAGAGGTAAGCTAGATGAAAGGGCAACAAACGTAGTGTTTGTTGGGAATGACTTGTTAAAAATCAAGTCTCAATCATGCGAAAAGACTCGATCACGAGTTTTGCAAGCAGACCAATAAAAAAAGAGGACCCTAAATGGCGCAATCAAGTTAGAAGATCCACCAAAATCAATCAAATTCAAATCTCATGAATCAGCCATCAAAAAGTGCACCTACATTGATTGGTGGGTGGTTAGCTAGATTGTAGGTAAAGTAGAACTCTATATAAGCCCCATCCCAAATTTTTTTCTTGAGTTTTATATATTCCACGAGTTTCCCACTTAGTTTAGTGAAGTCATAAACTCCAGCAAGGAGCCCCCTTCTTTCCTTACCTAATTTTCTCATGATTCCGCTACTCTCTATCTAGACGTGTAATTAGGCTTTTCCAAATCTGATTGTACCAAATTGGAGAGCATTGTTTGCTCTCTTGTCATTGGAGTTAGACATCTATAGAAGCATGCGAATAACACAAGGAAGAAGGAGAAGCTTGGAGCACAACACACAAGACTGAATGTATTACCACTAGAATGTACAAAGATAAGTAACCCGTTAAGGCTATAGGTGTATATACAAGCCGAGGGGGAAAAACCTCCTAAAGAGGGAAAAAAGTGCCCCTGTGGTCCTAGAGTGTTCACACACATCACTACCTAAATATACCAACAAATACCCCGTAGGAGTGATGCGGTGAACAAGGAGCTAACACTCATGTATAAGGAAGTGCCAAGCTATGTGGAATCAATCCACAAAAGGAAGTAAACCCAAGGCTTTGCGGAAAGCTTCAAACTTCTCCCTAGGCAGAGCCTTTGTGAAAATTTTCTCCTGTGTGGGCACATATGCCAAGCTGATCTCCCCAGCAGAGAACCTCTCCCTGACATAATGATAATGCACCTCAATGTGCTTATTGCGAGCATGGAACCTAGGGTTCCTTGCAACTAACAATGTGCTCTGACTGTCAGTGCATATGGTGATGGCAGAAGACTGACAAACACCCAAATCATCCATAAGGCATCTGAACCACACACACTTAACAATCGTTGTGAAAGCTGCCCTATTCTCAGCCTCACAAGTGGAAGTGGCCATAGTAGGCTGCTTCTTGCTCAACCAAGATATACATGAGCTACCAAGGATGAAGCAAAAGCCACCGGTGGACACATGAGTGTCATAGCAACCAGCCTAGTCACTATTAGAAAAAGCATGCAAATCTCGCGGTAGTGATCCCCCTTGAGATAAAACAACCTAAGTAGTCGGGTACCACTCAAGTAGCGAAAGATGCACTTAATCACCTGCCAATGCTTGACACCAGGGCAATGGATAAACCTCCTCATCTATGAGACAACAAACTGAATATCTGGTCAAGTAATGCATAAGTAAATCAAGCATCCAACATCTTGTTGATAGAGAATAGCATCAAATGCACTTCCAAGATCTTGAAGACTCAATCATAAACCTCTCTCCATAGGAGTGGCTATAGGGTTACTAGCTTCAAGGCCAAAAAGATGCAATAATATGTTAATATATTTTGTTTGACACAAACCCATTCCACCATCAACATGAATACATTGAATGCCCAAATAATGATGCAAATGCCCCAAATCAGACATCTCAAATAAGGCATGTAAATCAGCCTTGAAATCAGCAATATGCTTCATGAGGAATAGTGAGCAACATGTCATCAATCTACACCACAATGATCAGAAGTACATCATTAGCATGCTTAACATATAAGGTGCTTTTAATTGGAATGTTCTCAAAACCATGTGAAATGAGATAGGCATGTATCTTTTCATACCAAGCACCTCCTGCTTGCTTTAAACCATATAATCCCTTCTTTAATGTGCACACATGGTTTTCATGCCCTTTCTGCACAACACCATGGGGCTAAGAAACATACACTTCTTCATGCAAATCACCATTTAGAAATGCTCTTTCAATGTCCAACTGATGTACATTCCAATCATGATGAGCCGCAAGTGCACAGATCCTACGAACAATAGTCATTCGACAAGTAGGTGCAAAGGTTTCGTCAGAATCAATGCCTCTTTCCTTCCCATAACCCTTTGCAACTAGCCTAGCCTTATACCTACCAACTGTTCCAGCAGGTTTACACTTCAACTTGTATACCCACTAAGTGCCAATGACCTTCTTGCCAGGAGGCAAGTCACATAAAGACCAAGTATCATTTTTCATAATAGCATCATACTCAGATTGCATTGCAACCATCCAATGTTCAGAATTTTGTGCTTCATCAAACTAAACAAGTTTAGTCTCATCACAGAGACTAGATCTAGCCATAGCATAGAAACCTGATGCAAAAGAGGCACTATGAGAGCCTGAACCAGTATGGTATGCCAGAGGTGCATCTAATTTGTTGTCACGAAAAGTGTGCACGAGCCACTTTGTCATAGTTTTTGCCTCCTCAATATCAACTCTCTCATCCACAAGTGAATCATGCAAATCTGCATCAGAAATGGAATGATCTGCATCATCACATGAAACCTACAATGGTTGAGAAGTTTCCTCATTAGGACCAGCACTAGACTATCCACCTGTAACAAGAGGCAGCAAAGTATGATACATGTCTTTGGAGCTAACAAATGTCTCCTTCGTACATGAAAGTAAAGGCTGAATAGCATCTTCTGAGAAAACAACATCACAGCTAACCAAAATGTGTTCAGTTGGTGGATGATATAGATGATGGACTTTGCTTTCAGAACTCTACCCAACAAAAATACATTTTACTACTTTATCATCCAATTTCCTATGATGTTGTTCATGCACTAATGCATATGCCAAACAACCAAAAACACGTAGATGAGCAATAGATGGATTGTACCCATGCCAAGCCTCATATGGAGTGATATAATGCAATGACTTAGTGGGACACCTGTTAAGTACATACGTTGCACACATAACAACCTCAAGCTAGAAACTATTTGGTAAAGCCTAACTCTTGGCCATACATCTCTCCATCTCCATGAGTGACCTATTCTTCCATTTAGAAACTCCATTCTATTGATGTGTATATGGCACTATACACTGATGTTTTATCCCATGTTTAGCCAGAAATGCATTAAAGTCAGAAGACACATCCCCTCCCCCCGATCATAATGGAGGGTGCCCATTTTACATGCCGATAGATTTTCAGCCAAAACCAAAAATTGTTTGAAGCACATAAACACTTCGAAATTTGCCTTCAATGGATATACTCATGCATGCCTAGAAAAATCATCGATGAGGGTGTCTACATAGGGTGTCTTGAAAATTCATGAGCTTGTTCACATACATCACTGTGAACGAGCTGCAATTTCTATGTAGCTCGAATAGAACCATCTTTTGGGATTGAGGAATGCTACATTTTGCCCAAAATATAGCCTTCACATACATCTTTACCAGGTGCCTCAAGTTTGGGAAAAAAGGACACCATTTGAGATTTCTGTAGGCATAGCAAACTAGCAAAATTTAAATGAGCAATGCATGCATGCCGAAGCTTTGCATCTGACATAGCCTGAGAATCATGTACTACATATGCCAAAACATTCACAGATTTTTCATAATCTATGAGCTTGTATAGCCCATGAGATAAGATGCTAGAAGCAATAATCATGTCGCCATTCGATATATCATGAATTGTACACTTGTCATCAACAAATTTCACAACCAAGCCAATATTGGCTAATGCTAAAACTAATAACAAATTTTTCTTGATCCCTGGCATAAATAAATCATCAAACAAGGTGAAAGAACTAGCATTAGTAGTAGTCAGAATGATCTTACCAACTCCCATGACCGGACAAGAGGAGTTGTTAGCACATGTGACAGTATTCCCTGTAGGGACAAGTTCAAGTGAAGTGAAGAAACTGCGGTGGGAGGTGATATGTTTGGTTGCCCCACTATCAAAATACCAAAAATATGAGTCTATTGTATACATACAGTGCTCATGAGAAGATGGGTCAAAATTGCAAACAATAGTAAACGCCCATTCTTCATTCTTCACAAGATTAGTAGACTCTGTTTTCGGTGTAGAGGCCTCTGCAACAACCATTCCTGCCTCTTTCTTCTTTGCCCCTTTAGTAGCCAATTTTGGATAGCCCTTGATGACATGAGCATTTTCTTTACAACAATTGGAAAACAATTTCTGCTTTTCTGATTTCTTCTCATCTTTGTCTTCCTTCTTTGAATATGCAACATTTGCAGATTTTCGCTTACTTGTAGACCTCCATTTTCCTTTGCCCTTCTAACTAGCCAGTAAAGCTTGATCTATAACACGCATAATGAACATTTTCTGCCGAGGCTCATCTTCCTGCAATAGAACAGAAACTAACTCTTCAAATGAAAAGGCAATTGGATTGCCTTCCATCATCAAACAAAGAGTAGAAGCAAAACTCTGATATGAGTTAGGAAGACCGTTCAGAACAGTCTGCACAAGTGAGCTATCTGGTATAACTTCATCAATAGAAATCAATTGTTCCTTCAAATCCTTGATCTTTGTCAAAAAACTATCCATAGAATCACCTTCATTCATATGCTCACTCTCCAACAGTTTTCAGAGGTAAGCAAAAGGAGCCTCATTCCTAGCTTGATACAATGTGGTAAGTGTATCCCAAGCATCCTTAGTTCTTGTGCAAGAGCAAATGTGAGGAATAATGACATGTTTGACAGACAAGGCTATCAATGCATGTGCCTGAGCATTTCTGCCATCCCAATGGATTTGCTCTAGAGTAGGTGCAACAGAAACCACAACACAAATAGGAATCTTAAGAATATCAATATCTTCAATGCCATCTGCATCAGCTTCAATACCTGTATTTGTAGGTGTAATCAGATTTTTTCAACACCCTGCACAATGTTCCATAGTCCTTTTGCAACCAATACATGTCGCATCATATAAGCCCACAATGGATAGTTGGTACCATCCAACTTATCCTCAATAGCCAACATACCAACATACGAAATACATCATTGTTTTCAGCCATGGCCACTGACTAAAATACCTTGATGTAGAAAAATGATTTTATCTAAAAATGTTGAACTGAACTACCCAAACGAGTTATGTTAAGCCTATAGCAGACTTCGAGATGCTTATATTGACGAACCAAATTAGGTATATATCTTTGGAAAAAAAAGACAAAATAGCCTAAACAAGCACTGTGATAGTGCATTCAGAGGTCAAAACGAGCTCATATTACACTTTTGACACCAAAAAACTAAGCTATTTTGATTTCCTAATCACCTTGAGTATACGTACCAAATTTTGTGCAATTCTGAGACGATGACTGGGGGAGTGTCGATGATGCCCTAGATGAAGCGGCGACCTGCTTTGATACCAATTGTTGGAGTTTGATGTCTACGGAAGCACGCGAAGAGCACAAGGAAGAAGGAGAAGCTTGGAGCACAACACACAAGACAAAATGTATTACCACTAGAATGTACATAGATAAGTAACCCGTTAGGGCTATAGGCGTATATACAAGACGGGGAAACAAACCTCTTAAAGAGGGAAAAAGTGCCCCGGTGGTCCTAGAGTGTCCACGCACATCACTATCTAAATATATCAACAATCATTGTGCTTATTTTCATTGATTTAAAGCTTCATTTGGTCTCTCATATAGTGCCATGAACTTTGCCAAAGTTTCAAGTTATTTGATTAAGTGAGTTGTGAGAAGTTGCCAACTTTGTGAAGGTATATCTCTGCACATAGGCGAGAGTGTTGCAAACAGGGAGCTTGTTTTGCAGAGGATCGTTCCCGGATCTAGAATATCCATTTGGAACAATTTAAAGCTTGTTGGGTAGCCCTACTATAAATTTGCAATGTTTTGTTTTAAGTCTCTATAGAGGTGTAGAGAAAAGTTCAGAACAGTGAGCATATATCACTACTTCTAGAACTACTAGAGGGCAGCCATCTTCCATTTTTGCATTGGGGTTGTTGGGGGATTCTTGTGCAGAAAAGGACTTGAGTGTTTGTAGGAGAAGGAGTAAGGAGAAGAAGAGAAATACAAACACCGGAAGGTTCTTTATATAGACTATAAAGAGAAAAATACAATGATGATATATAACACAAAGCCAAATGCTCACTATGCATAATGCATAACCCTAGAGAGTACACAATCAAACAAGGTTACAAAATACCCAAGGTTCTTTCTGCCACCGATCTTCTTCGCACCAAACCTCCACCTTCTCCAAGAGCTTGCACTTGTGCACACCTTGCACTCAAGCTTCTAATAGGGGAGGAGGGATGGACACCAGACATAGCTTCCATGGGACCTTGTGACACCTTGATTGCTTTGCTTAGCACTCCTCTACGCACATACTAAGCCACCTTTTTGCACACTTTGTCTCAATCTTCCTTCTCTGCATCGCACAATGACTCAATCTCACTTGCTCTTCTCTCTCTCCTAGTGTTAGTTCACATACGTACGCTCGCAATTGATAGAGTATCTTGGAGCTCACTTTTATGTCCCAAGATTGTCTCCAAATGTGTACAACCAACGAATCTGTGTTTGGTCATGTAGTGACTTTGGGACTAAAACAAATTTTTAAATGGGGGGCCATACTTTCACTTTTGCATACCACTTCCACTTCATATACCTTCACTTTTATCCTTCAGCTCCCCAAATGTGTACATAAGGAAGGAGAGCTAACAACCAAACCATGATTGGAGCGGTTCGCTTTGATACCTATTGTGTACAAACTTCAAAAGGACAATTGAGCAGCTACCGAGTCCACCAGGAGCACTCAAGAACAATCACCAGGGAAGAACCAAAACTGGAAATGTTGCAGTGAAGAAGCAGAAGCTAGAGAATGGAGGGTAGGAAGGATAGGTTATGGAGGATTAAGGGGCTTAGCGGGATAGGGTAAGGAGGGGTAAGGGTGGGGCTGGATAGAAGGATACAAGGAGGGGCAGGGAGGAGGAATAAGGGCTCTAGAGAGGGCAAAAATGATAAAATATGAAAGCTAGAGAAGGTGCATATGGAAAAAATATGACACATGTGGGAAATAAAGTTAGAATAGACCATGTGGACCATGTGTAAAATAAAAAGCATGTGAGAAATGGGCATGAAACATGTGGAATTTGATCAAAAGGGGTAGAAAAGTTGGGTTTTTGGTAAAATTAATGCAAAAATTGAGTCCACCAGTGTCAAGAAACATGAAAAGGACACAACTTTGGAAAAAATGGCCCTCTGAGGTGCAATCTAGAGTGAAAAGCATGTTTTCCATAAAAAAACAATTATGCCAGAACATAGGATAAAATTAAGGGGGGGGGGGAGGCAGGGCACAAGGAGGGGTTGGGGGAGAGGTGGGTTGGGGGGGCTAGGGGGGGGGGGTAGAGGGGGGGAGGATGGGGAGAAGGAGGGGAGGCGGCAAAAGAGTGAGAGAGGGAAGATAGAGATTAGAGAGAAGAGTGAGAGACTAGAGAGTGGATAGAGAGAGAGTAAAGATAGAAATTAGAGAAAGATTTTTTTTTTCAAATAAAAAAAAAAGTCGTGAGCATCGCCTTTTTTAAAATACCTTAAAAATAGATAAAAATCTAGATAAAAATAAAAAAAAAATCAAACAAAATCCAAACAAAGCCAAAAAATTCCCTAGATTCTTAGACCACTTATCCCACTCAAAACCACATAGAGCTTCCTTTTTTCCTCTATTTTATCAAGAAAAATGACATTGAAAAAAAGATGAAAAACTCTAAAAAAATTCTAAAAAAATCTTCAAAATCTTGAAATTTTCCTGAAGATTGTTCATGCAAAGGGCTATGAAATGGATTCTAATTTGCCTAAAAACGCAAAGAACAAGCATGAAAGTGGATGAAAACTAATAAAACTTAAGCAAAAAAATGGTACAAGAAGGCTATGTACAACCTGGGTAGATTTTGCAAGTTCCAAGTGATCCAGAAAGCTTTACTTTTGCAGTTGATAGGCCTTGAGCTTGGATATGATGACAGATGGAAGTTCTTTGCCCTCCACAATCTCCAATTCTACTGCACTTCATTTGATCTATCTTCCTTTAGGGCATGCTGACAATTTGAGAGGGCCACCTTGCATCCTTCATTGGAAAAAGTTTTCCAACATACTTCATCTTTTCTATCTCTATTTCAACTACTGTGATTTAATTTGCAAAATTTCATTTTTACTGTTCTAGCTTCTTCCACCAATGGAATCCTCTGTTTCCAAAGACTAGTAGGTACTCCATCCACATCCTTGTAAAGCCTTGCACTTATTTCCATAAAAATTACCATAAGAGATGATATTCATACCAGTATCCATAACAAAATGGCCACTGATATAGGATTTGAAGTAGCTTCATTAGTATGGCAATTACATGTTTTTCTTTTCTTCTCCCTTTTATGGCTTTTACCTGGTTCATGCGAATCAGTAACCGGAATAAGATCCTCTTTTTCTTCATAGACTTCATCTCTACTTGAGTTGTTTGGAAAAATTCCATAGCAAGAAGATGAGTCTTCTCGAAGTAGCCAAGTCAACATGTTCTCTTCTTCATATAAATTTTCCTCTTCATATAGATCTGCCTCTAGGTTGTCCAACAACTCTTCCTCCATACAAATACAAATTGTATGCTGGTGCTGGTATGTCTTTGGTTGTCTGGTCCTTCTTCTAAAAATATATGCTACAACTCTTTTCCCTCTTGCTTTACCCACATTTTGTCCTTACCCCAATCATGCACCACATTGGCATGCCTTAACCAAGGTCTCCCAATTAACAAGGGGAAACTTCCATCTACCTTTGGCAGTCTTAAGACTTGTATCTCAACTGGGACTCTAGGGACCACTCCCATAGGCCTTACTATGATTTGGTTTGCCAATGTTACACTGAAGTTGGCAGATCTTGAATGTTGTAGTCCAATCTTTTTCATGGTATGTTTAGGCATCAAGTTAATGTGAGAACCACCATCTACAATAACTCCTTGAAACTCATGTTTTTTGATAGCGAATGTTAGGTGAGGGATCTTATAATATGTGGGGAGGGGGCTTCACCTAGAATTCTATCTTTATGCATAACAACAGTCTTTGCCACTAAAGTTATTGTGGAAGCTCATCAATTATCTACAAGGGCCCTAACCTGAATTTCACATCCATCTTTATTAAATAAAAAATAGTGACCTCCTTTTTCATGGATTTGAGTAGTATTGAAGCTTTTGATTCCTTAAGAGCATTTGATCTATTTGACTTATCAAACTCCTCATGAGCCCTACTGAATGCATGCTCGATGGCATCACTAGTACCTATGAGATCTTCTTTTTGCCTTGCATCTTCATATGTATTGACCTTGCCTTTAGATATCCCTTTGTCTTTATTTAGTCCATTAATCCTTGACTCTTGACCTGTGTCTAATTGAGCCTTCACCTTGCTTCTTCTCTCCACAACAAAGGATTCAATTTCTTCTAATTGTACTACTTTGGTAGATGGTGATGGTTCAACATTGACTTCTTCTACTACTCTTTGTTTATTCACAGAGATCATTTGGATGTGGGGCCCTGATGTACATGCTTTGTTTTGTGGGAAACAATGCGCAAAATGGTCTTTGGCATCTGGGTAGTTCGTGCAAGGGGGGGCATTTTTTGGCAGAGTACATTTACTCTGGTAGTGCCCACATTCTCAACACCCAAAACAAATAATGGGCCTTCTAGGCCCATTCCTAAAATTACCCCTAGGCCATTGGTTATAGTTGTTACCTTGAGTAGGTGTTATTGCCGTCATATTTGTTGGAGGCTGGGCTTGTGTCTAGTATGTTTGTGTAGGCATACATCATGAGTGGCAATCCTTAGACTCATGACCAGCTTTCCTGCATAGCTGGCAAGTTACACTTAAAAGTGGATAGTCACTTACTGCATGACCCTGTTTGTTGCACATGCTGCACCAAAATCCATTTTTGATGCCACCTCCCTAGAGTTCCTACAACTCTTGTTGAAGTTGTGCCAACTCTTCTACTTGGGCTTCCTCTTCTTTTTGTAGCTTTAAGGCCTCAATTCTCATCTTGGCTGAGTTACTGCATTTTTCTCCTCTTTGTGGGGTTTACTCATTTTCAAGCTTTCAAGTTCTTTCCTTAGCTAAATTACCGGGTCCTCAAGTTCTGTAGGATATGATGAATTGGAATAGCTTGCCCCATATTGATGCCTAATATGCTCCAATCTTGTAGCTGTATTAATAAACTCTTCTATTGTTGCTGTCTGTAATACTAACTCCTTTATTTTACATTGTGTTGATACTAGAAGTGTTTTAGCCAACCACTTCTTGATGAAAAAAAATGTGAAGGGTTAGGTAATTTAGTCATCAATGCCTTGGCTTTGGTAACAAATTCTGGAAAGGTCTCCCTAGGACCTAGTCTTAGATTTTCTTACTCTTCAATAATGTTTTCAATTGTGTGCCCTTGTTGGAACTATGTCCTAAACGCTTCCTTCATCAAGCCCCATGTGGTGAGATGGTTGTTCACAAACTGACTAAACCATTTGTCTACTAAGCCTTCTAATGTTGTCGAGAAAAGAATCAAAAGTGCATCTTCTCTTCCCATCAGATCCGATCTTACATTAGGCCAAAAATCTCCTAATGTGTTCATCTGGGTCTTCTTATGCTAATCCCTTGAAAGTAGAAATTTGATATTTAATCTAGAGAGTAAAGTTTCCAAGTCTACCTGTGCTGCCATATTCTTTATTGATAATGTCAATGAAAGTGAACTAGTTGATCTTGGAATAACCTTCCTTCTTCTTGCTTTGCAAGGGACCCTCAAGGTGTGAGACCGGGTTGCGGTCATGAGCTGCTCAACGCCTCTTAAGCTAAGAGAATTCCAATAGAAGAAAGATTAGCTCTTAAGCCAGTATAGTATTGTTGGTACCCTTGCACTCTTCTACACTTTGCAAATATCGCTTCTCCTATGCTCAAGACTCCTTGTGGTCCTACTGGGCATGCCAAATTTGGCTGGGGGATTCTTGTGCAAAAAGGGACTTGAGTGTTTGTAGGAGAAGGAGTAAGGAGAAGAAGAGAAATGCAGATACCGGAAGCTTTTGTATATAGATTATAAAGAGAAAAATACAATGATGATATATAGCACAAACCCAAATGCTCTCTGTGCGTAATGCGTAATCCCAAGGAGAACACAATCAAACAAGGTTAAAAAATACCCAAGGTTCTTTCTATTGTCGACCTTCTTTGCACTAGAACTCTAACTTCTCCAAGAGCTTGCACTTGTGCACACCTTGCACTCAAGCTTCCAATAGGGGAGGAGGGATGGACACCTTCTCTCGATGCACATACATTTCATCCTTTGTAAGTTCATATGCCCAATTCTTTCATGTCATAAAGTCTTCAATATGATGCCCACTAATGTCTCCAAGCCTCCAAAATGGCTCTGATACTAGTGATGGGGGATGATTCTAACATCCGTGTTGAGCCCATCAAAGTCATATGGGTCAAAGTCAATATGATAAAGGTTAAACTAGTCAATGTCAAGATGATCAACATCAAGGGTTCCAAGTTAAATTGTCAAGGCACAGAGGTAGTGCACAATCGATTGTTCACAATGGTTGTGTTTTGCACAAAGTGGATGCAGACTGCAAATTGTCTTTCTGTAAGTTTCAAGGGTTTTAAAGGTGGTTGGATGGTTCAGGTGAACCCTTCCTTATGCATGCATTTGGGAAATTGAAGGAAAAAACTGAAGGTATGTGAAGTGGAAGCAGTATGCAAAAGTGAAAGTATGGGCCCCCATTTGAAATTTTGTTTTAGTTCTAAAGCCACTACAAGACAAAACACGGATTCGTTGGTTGTACACATTTGGAGAAAATCTTGGGACATAAAAGTGAGCTCCAAGCCAATGCTCAACTCAAGGCATGCATTATTCTTGGTTAGACTAAGCAAGGTGGGCATAGTCTACAATAGAAGAGAGACGAGCAAGATGTTGCGAACATTTGTTTTATGTAGGGTACAAGTTTCAAATTATGTAAATACCTTTGGGAAGTCTTCAAATACTTCAAGAAGGCTCATATTATTCATAAAATGTAGCAAAAATACCACGTGAGTTCTAGAACATGGTGAGTCAAATTAGTGAGTCACAAGGGAGCTGTAGTGGTGTCCTAGTGGAAGGTCGATGTGGCTAGTTCTCAAAGTCCATCAATACTTTGCTTATTTGAGCACTTGAGTCATGTAATACCTCCACCCAAGTGTCTACCACGAATTTAGATGTATTAGGAAGATTTTAGATTAGTTTCCCATGCTATAAAAAGAGGAGAAAAGTCGTGATCTTGTGGGATGTCCAAGAGAGTCATATGTGTATCTCTATGCTGCTGTAGTTTTGTATGCAAAGATTGCAGAGCTTGTATCTCCCTCATTATATATCCAAATTACATATTTGATAGCTAATTGG
Source organism: Ceratopteris richardii (assembly GCA_020310875.1). Taxonomy (NCBI): domain Eukaryota; kingdom Viridiplantae; phylum Streptophyta; class Polypodiopsida; order Polypodiales; family Pteridaceae; genus Ceratopteris; species Ceratopteris richardii. The sequence continues at coordinate 22,441,934 of CM035428.1, forward strand.
AAAGCTCTTACTGTCTACTATCGTCTTGTAAATTTCCATACTCATTGGATTTGTGAGCGGAGAGCAGTACTCTCTGCAAGTAGTGTGTGTTCTCTGGTTTCACCTCTACTGAAGGTCTCCATTAAACCTCTAACTTGCAGAGGTCATATCTCCTTGTGTATTTATCCAAATTAAGTGTTCTTTGGCTCATTGGAAAGCTCTTGGTCTATCCTATATGTGGTTGTAATAGTTTTAGAAAATTGTAATCTATTAGAGAATAGTAAGCTCTAGAAGCATGACTGGTTTACTGTGATGAAGTTTGTGAGAAGGTCAACTTGTTCCTAGGGGGTTCCACCTACTTCTTGCTATATTTTGGAGGTCAATAAACTCCAACATTGGTATCAGAGCAAGTACTTGGAGGCTTGGAGAAGGTTATCATACCTTGATGAAGAATTTGAAGCTATCAAAGAAGCAGTTCATCATCAACACTACACAAAGGTAGAAGAAGATCGCAAGGAGGCATCTCAAGCAACATCCAAGCAAAGAAAGGTGCACATACCTCATTTACAAGGTAAATATTATATTTCTTCTCATCACACACATTGGAAAGAAGGCTTAAAGGAGGAAGCTTAGCATTTGTATTATGGGAGACCAACATGCACAAATAGAGAAGCTTGATAAGACCAGTTATCAAGCATGGAAGTTTAGAATTACAACATACTTGCAAGGTAGAGGCTTGTATGGTTTGATTGATGGCACATATATCAAACCCACATTACCAGAGGACCCAAATCAGCAACAATTGAGGGAGTTTAGACTTTGGAATAAGGGAGACAAAAGGATTATATTCATTTTATTACAAAATATTCAAGATTCAATGGTAGGACACATATAAGATCTAGACACAAGTAGAGATGTTTGGCTTGCATTGGAAAGATTGTATGCTACAGGTACAAGAGCAAGGAAGATTCAACTCAAAAATGAGTTGAATAACATAAAGAAAGATACAAGGACATCGGTCAATGATTACATATTGAAAGTTAAAGAGATTGCAGATCAACTAGGATCAATTCAAGCTCATGTGGAGGACGACGACTTGGTTGCACATACTCTCAATGGACTCAAGGATAATGAGAGATGGAAACCATTCATTACTTAAGTTTATGTTAGAGGAGAATTACCAGACTTTGATCAGCTTGTTGCTCTTATGGTCATGGAGGAGATGAATCTAAATGGCTCTACTTCAAATCAAAAAGGATCTCAAGGACAAAATCTTTATGTAGGATCATCAAGAGGTGGAAACAGAGGAAGAAGAGGTTCAAATAGAGGTCAAGGAAGAAGGAGCGATGATCAAGGGACTTCAAGTGGTTTCTTCAACACAAGAGGAAGAGGAAGATCAAGTGTGAGAGGTACGAGAGGCAACTACAACTACAATCAAAGACAAAGGAGTGAAGATAACAACAATTGCTATATATGTGGAAGGTATGGACACTATGCCAAAGATTGTTATCAAAATGAAAATAATCAAGGTGGTAATCGAAGAGGAGGCTATTCAAGAAGAGGTAAACAACAAGGAAATTATGCAGTTGAAGGTAAAAGTGATGATTATGATTCTCTTCTTATGATGAATGTAGAAACTAAGATGAATTGCAATAGTGATGTATGGTATGTAGATAGTGGTTGCTCTAATCATATGTCACATGATGCTTCATGGTTTTCTAATATGCAGAATCCTTCATGTAAAGGTCATGTTGAAACAAGAGATGATACAACACATAAGATTATGCAAGTTGGAGATGTCGTTATGCAGGATAAGAGCAAGACAAATTGCTTGAAGGATGTACTTTATGTGCCAACGATCACTAAGAATTTGATGTCAGTTGGTCAAATGGTAGAAAAAGGTTTGCAAATAAGATTTAATCATGCAGGTTGCTTCATTGAGGGTCCAAAGCAAAGGAGGTTAATTGCTAGAGGTAAAAAACAAGGTAGATTGTTTACATTCAAGGTAAACCCAAATCATACAAACTATTTCTCTTATGGTATGCATCGAATAGAAGAGCTTGATCTATGGCACAAAAGGATTGGACACATGAATGTACACAGGTTAAAGGAGCTATCAAAGAAGAGGATTGTTGAAGGATTACCTGATCTTACTAAGCAACATATGATGCATCTTTGTTAAGCATGTCAAATGGGTAAGCAGAATAGACAACCTTTCAAGCATTCAAGCTATGTAAGTGATGGTTTGCTAGATCTCATACACACAGATGTGTGGGGACCTACTAAAGAGGCATCCTTGGTTGGTAATAAGTACTATGTATCATTCATTGATGATCATAGTAGAATGACATTTGTGTATTTCATTAAACATAAGTGAGGTCTTTGATTGTTTCAAGAAGTTCAAATCATATGTGGAAAAGCAAACAGGAAGGTATATTAAGAAGCTAAGATCTGATGGAGGGGGAGAGTATTTCTCTCAAGCTTTTACTGATTTTTGTATGATGAAGGTATCAAAAGAGAAGTTACATGCAGGCATACTCCACAACAAAATGGAGTCGTAGAAAGAAGAAACAGAATCATAGCAGAAGCATCTAGAAGCATGCTTAATGATATGTGTTTGCCTGATTATTTTTGGGCTGAAGCTGTTAGCACAAGTGTTTACATTATGAATAGAGTTCTGACTGCTGGAGTTCATCATTTGACACCATATGAGGTATGGCATGGAAGGAAACCAAGTGTAAGTCATTTGAAAGTATTTGGTTGTGTATGTTATGTACATGTACCTAGTGAGGTGAGATCTAAACTTGATGCGAAATCAGAAAAATGTATATTTATTGGTTATGTAGATACTCAAAGAGGATATAGATGCTATAATCCTCATACCAATAAGGTTGTTGTGTCAAGAGATGTAAACTTTGATGAATCACTTTCATGGTATGCAGATAAGAATTGTTTGCAGGTCATGGAGGAAAATGAAGAAGGTGTGGTTGAAGGAGATGAATGCATAGTTCAGCCATCAGGAAGTTTAAATGATGAAAGGAGTGGTTTGGATGAAGAAAGAGGATCACCTTTCAATGGAAGATTAAGGCAAGAGTCAACTCCAAGTGTTAAAAGTAAATGTAAACTCAAACTTGTTGAAGTTAATGATGAAGGAGAGGAAATTAGTGATGTATGTGAGTATGGAGAATCATCAAAGGTTCCTAATAAGAAAGGAAGAGCATCTACATTGGAGGTAAGAAGAACTTCAAGAGTGAGTAAGCAACCTCAAAGGTATACTTATGAATCTTTTATGAATACTCATTATGCTTTTATGACAAAAGTTGAGCAGGAAAATGAACCCACATGTTATGATGAGGCAAAAGGAGATGAAAAGTGGGAGAAAGCAATGAGAGAAGAAATGGAAGCACTACAGGATAACAAGACTTGGAATTTAGTTCCAAAGACACCAAAACAAAAGGTAATTCGTTGCAAGTGGGTTTTTAAGATTAAAAGAAATAGTGATGGTAGTGTGTCAAGATATAACGCTAGACTTGTAGCAAAAGGATATAATCAAACTCAAGGTGTGGACTATGAGGAAACATTTAGTCCAGTAGCAAACATGGCAACGGTAAGAACTTTGTTGGCTTTAGCTGCAAGTAAAAGGTGGAATATATATCAACTCGATATAAAGAATGCCTTTCTTAATGGTGAGTTAAATGAAGAAGTGTATATGTCACAACTAGATGGTAATGTGGATGCAAAACGTCCTAATCATGTATGCAGGTTAAAGAAGGCATTGTATGGTCTTAAGCAGGCGCCAAGGGCATGGAATGCAAGGTTGGTAAAGTATCTTATGCTGCAAGGATACACAGCGAGTCATGCTGATCCTTCACTTTATGTAAAACATGTAGATGACATGTGTGTCTATGTATGCATTTATGTGGATGACTTGTTGATTACAGGGAATGATGCAAAAGAAATTGATAAGATAAAAGCTAATTTGGAAAAGGAATTTAAAATTTCAGATCTTGGTTTGCTTAAATACTTTCTTGGGATTGAAATTGTGTATAGCGATGAAGGTATGTGGTTGATACAGAGAAAGTATATATGTGATATGCTGAAAAGGTTTGGTATGCAGGAATGTAAATTTTTTTCTACTCCAATGGAATGTAATGTAAAGCTGAGTGCTAAGGAAGGGGATGAGTTGCATGATATGAATGTATATAGATCCATGGTAGGATCTTTGATTTATGCAACAAAAACTAGACCTGATATATGCTATGCAGTGGGAGTATTGTCACAGTTTATGCATGAACCTAGAGTACCTCATATGCATGCAGCGAAAAGAGTGCTTAGGTATTTGAAAGGTACCATGAACGAAGGATTATTTTATAGTCATGATGTTGATCTAACTCTTAAAGTCTTTAGTGATGCAGATTGGGCTGGAAGCAAAGATGACAGAAGATCCACAAGTGGATATGTGGTAATAGCAGGAAACAAGACATTAACATGGAGTTCAAAGAAACAGCCTACAGTTGCTTTATCTTCTACAGAGGGTGAGTATAGAGGTTTAGCATTGGATACTAATGAGGTTATGTGGTTTAAAAAGTTGTTTCATGACTTGAATGTGCAGGTTGATGTACCACTGATATATGGGGATAACTTGAGCAGCATTCATATGACCTCAAATCCTATTTTTCATGCTAGAACAAAGCATATAGAGGTTCACTATCATTATGTTGGAGAGAAGGCCATAAACAATGAAGTACAAGTTTCTTTTGTGGGAACAAAGGATCAAGTTGCAGATATCTTCACCAAATCCTTGGATGGACCAAAGCTTCAAAGATTCAACTATATTCTTTGCATGAAGGAAATACCCTTTGAAACTTGAGGGGGAGAATGTTGCGAACATTTGTTTTATGTAGGGTACAAGTTTCAAATTATGTAAACACCTTTGGGAAGTCTTCAAATACTTCAAGAAGGCTCATATTATTCATAAAATGTAGCAAAAATACCACGTGAGTTCTAGAACATGGTGAGTCAAATTAGTGAGTCACAAGGGAGCTGTAGTGGTGTCCTAGTGGAAGGTCAATGTGGCTAGTTCTCAAAGTCCATCAATACTTTGCTTATTTGAGCACTTGAGTCATGTAATACCTCCACCCAAGTGTGAACCACAAATTTAGATGTATTAGAAAGGTTTTAGATTAGTTTCCCATGCTATAAAAAGAGGAGAAAAGTCGTGATCTTGTGGGATGTCCAAGAGATTCATATGTGTATCTCTATGCTGCTGTAGTTTTGTATGCAGAGATTGTAGAGCTTGTATCTCCCTAATTGTATATCCAAACTACATGTTTGATAGCTCATTGGAAAGCTCTTATTTTCTACTTTTGTCGTGTAAATTTCCATAATCATTGGATTTGTGGGCTGAGAGCACTACACTCTGCAAGTAGTGTGTGTTCTCTGATTTCACCTCTGCTGAAGGTCTCCATTAAACCTCTAACTTGCAGAGGTCATATCTCCTTGTGTATTTATCCACATTGAGTGTTCTTTGGCTCATTGGAAAGCTCTTGGTCTCTAGTATATGTGGTTATAAGAGTTTTAAAAAATTCTAATCCATTAGAGAAAAGTAAGCTCTGCAAGCATGACTAGTTTTCTGTGATGAAGTTTGTGAGAAGGTCAACTTGTTCCTAGGGGGTTCCACCTACTTCTTGCTATATTTTAGAGGTCAATAAACTCCAACACAAGAGACATTGAGTCAGTGTGTGATGCACATAAGGAAGAGTGAGACAAAGTGTGCAAAAAAGGTGGCTTACTATGTGTGTAGAGGAGTGCTAAGCAAAGCAATAAAGGTGTCACAAGGTCCCAACAACTTAATTCTCATATGCTCATTGACAAGATCAACCATTGAGGAAACAAATCAAAGGGAAGCCAAGACCAACTCTTCTATGCAAGCAAAGGAGTAAGATGCAAAGGCAACATAGCTGGCTCAAGAGGAAGTAATAGAAGCAACTACCAACAAGGCAACTAAAGCTATCAAGGGAGCCAATCAAGCCAAGGTGAATGTCAAATAGAAAGAGGAAGAGGAAGAGGCAGTGGTAAGGGAGGAAAATATGGAGGTAGAGTCTACTCCATCTCCAATGGATGCTTAAATTTTGGGAAGTGGAGGAAGATATGAAGGTAGAGGCTACTCCAACTCCAATGGATGCTTCAATTGTGGGGGTGAGGAAGACTATGCCAAAGATCATTGGCAAAGGCAAGGTGGGAACAATTACAAAGGGCAAGCTAACTATGTTACTACATGTGCCACAAGATTTGAGAGGTAAGATGGATGCAAGGGTTTAAACATGTATGTTTATTGGTTTATGCTATGGAGATAAAAGTTTACAATTGCTACAAAAACAATACAAAGGAGCTAAAGGAATCTAAACATTTAGTGTTTGATGAATGCAAACCATTGTATGCTTCCAAATTTCCATTGTAGGATGAGGATATTGAAGAGGCAGAGAGGAGACATGCATGTAGGGTTCAAGATATCTTGGAAATTAATGGTCCAAGATTACAAAGAAGCTCAAGCATAGATTTGGCCCATCGATTAGCGAATAAAGGAAAGGAAACATTGGTAGATTTTGATACAAATTGAAATGAAGTTGAAAACTTTGAAGAAGCTATGTGAGAAGGGGGAGCTACATCAAACGTAGAGATGAAGACATCAAGGAAAAGAATGTTTTCACCAAATCCAAAGGAAACAAGGTAAACAATCTAGTGTTAACTTACCTCTATCTGAAGGATCCTTGAACCTTAGGGTTGATTTCTCTAAGATTGAGTACCTTAGAGTTAATTGAAAGCTTCGCCTAGCCAGTTGATGAGTACATGAGGAGCTTGGAGGGCCTTTGTTTCAACCACATGTGAGTTAATGTGAGTTCCTAAACTTGGAACCCATGTGATCACCTTAGGGACCCATGTGATGGAAGGTACACATATCCCTTTGTGTTTTTGTTAGCTCCTTGGACTTAGAGCTATATATTGGAGTATTATGTTGGGTGGATATGTGCAACACTTTCCAAGTGTGGACGTTTTAAGTATTTTAGTTGATTATTTTATGGAGGGAATAGTTTTGTACCACAACAATGTGTTCAGTCACTGGTGCGCATGTTGGTTTCATCTCACTGTCTTTGATTAGAGAGGAGTTCCATAAGAATCCTAGGTTCATGAACTCAAAAAATCTCTACTAGATGAACTTGATCATTGATTACTTGAGCTTGTGTGATTTCTAGAAGGATGGGAAGATGTTCTGACTTTGATCAATTTCATCATTTACCATTATGTAAAGATGGGTTATTTTGCTTAGGACGTTCTAGGTTTTCTTCATGCATTTTGTGGTGTGGGCCATAGTGTTGAGGGATTTATGTGTATCCTATTGAAAACTTAGGCAAGCTTTATGTTGTTTAAATTTATTATTCCTTGAATGGGTTTCCTTCAAGATCTTCATACAATTATCTCCAATAGAAATCATCTTTTGGATGTTGTTTGTTTCTCATAGAATATTGTCTTGAGTGTTGAATCTTTAATCATCCAATATATCTAAGTGCACATGTAGAAATTAGGTCAATAACTCATCCATATGACTTAGAAAAAATCCAAATCAATCCATATGTTATGGTGTTAGGCACAAATGAGAATCTGGTGTGAGAGATTATTTTTTCTATGAAGGAGCAAAGCTTTGTACATGGATACTTAGGCTTAAGTGTTAGAAATTTAGCAAGTTGAAGTGCATGAACCCATACTGAAGTCCATTGCCACATCACTACACTTTTTGGTAAAGTCTTCAACCACTTTTCCAAAATTTTCTGACCTAAATAATCCATCGAACTTGATGGAGAAAAGTTTGGGCTTTTGAAGGCATGATTTGAATTCAAATTGTACACCAGCTTTTGAGTATTATAAATAGCTTTGGAAATCCTCTAGCATCGTTTGGGCGCTTGTAAGCTCTCATTGGGACTACATACACGAGGCTAAGCTACCCCCTAGTTAAGCTAGCACCCTACTAGCTTGAATCTTCTCTTAGGCATATATGTTTTAGCACCTCTATCTCATTGTGTAGTTGTCTATTTCATGAGCAATATAGCTCATCTTTTTCCTATTCGGTTAAGATTCATTTTTTTTTAGTATAAGCTTCATTGTTCTAAACCTACATATTTCCAATTATATGTGTGAAGAAGTACACATAGGTACAAGTTGCATGTTTGGGCAGTTTTTGGTTTATAGTATGCAAGGACGTTGAAAAAGATTAGATTTTTAAATTTAGTGATCTATATCTTGTTGAAAGGCTTAGATAGTTTATGTGCACTTAAAACAATTTCATAGGTTTTGGCATTTTTTTCCAAAGAGAAGTTCAATTTTTAGTGGAGTATGTTAATGAATTGTTTGGTCCTAGTAAGAGCCCATAAATCCTCTAGTGCGACTAGGAGTGAATATACTCCATCACTAGTATTGGAGCTCACCATTGAGCATTGAGGACATCAAGAGGAGGCCTTGAAGTTGGTTGAGAGCCAAGGACTGAAAAAAGACCTAGAATATTTGAACAAGCATTTGAAGTAAGTTGGAGCTTCTATCATCACCAAAGGTCAAGAAAAGTGGAGGCTCTTTTGGGAAGTTAACATATCATTCTTTATCACATGTAGCACAATCCAAGGAGGGAATGTGAGCCACTATATTATCATATAGACATGGGACACTATATTAATCAGATTGAGAATCTTGAAAAGATTAATTACCAACCTTTGGAAATTTAGAATCCCTAACATCCTCATGGGAACGGGTCTATGGGGATTTGTTAGCGGTATTGTGGTGAATCCATACACAGATTCACATAAACCTATTGCAAATTAGAGGAGAAAAACTAGAGAGTGGGATCAAAGGTATAGTAGAGTGATCTTCATTCTATCTCAAGACATAAGGGATTCCATGATAGGTCATCTCAAAGAGCTAGGTACATCGAAGATGGTTTGGGAGTGTTTAGAAAGACTATACCCTATCTCTACAAAGGATAGGAAAAATCAGCTCAAGAATGAGCTCAATAATCTAAGAAATGTTTCAACTCAAAGCATTAATGACTTTATTATCAAAGTAAAAGAAATTTTGGATGCACTTGGTTCAATAGGATGTGTAATATATGATGCTGAATTAGTTTCCCACACCCTTAGTTGGCTTAGTGAAGATCATAAATGTGTCAAGGGCAAGGGCTATTTAAGGTTGGGAGGAGATCTAGCAAGGTTTATGCTCTAATCAAGGTTCTCTAACTCCAATCAAGCCTGACAAGAGGTTTTGTATGACATGATTTGAGGTATAATATGCCTCGACTCCCATAGCAATATATTAAAGTGCTTGTGCATCCCTTGAATCCCATCTTGATTGCTCTTTTGTAGGAAGTAATTTGATAGTAGTACCAGTGACTCTTGATGATGAAGTGGTCCCTTCTTCTTCACTAGCCTCCTATTGAGAAAAAAATAGGAGCAGGGGTTATTCTAGAACATGAAATAGCCTCTTCTCCGACTTGTCTTTGCCTTTGATAAGTGTCATTGAAAATTTTCCACAAGTCCTTTGATACTAACAAATTGATCATCAGAAAAATCCACATTGGATAATTATACATTCCCTCAAGTTTGTCTTCATTTTCAAGTCTATAATCACTCATCTCTGTAGGGGTGTATGTCAAATACACTCTGATACAAAATATATGAAGTGGGGTGGGCCATAATAACAATAAATCATAGGTTTACAAGATCTTTCAACACATGAACCTTAGCATACACACCTTAATACTAAAAAACATGATGAGTGATAGATAAAAAGAGACAAGATCTTGAAAGTGTATGGTAAGCTAGAGTGCTCAACTACATTATCTTATATCCCAATATCAAATCACAATGTGTGAATATGATACAAATTGACAATATCTCAATCTAGGAAAAAATATGAACTAGATACAAGACATTGTGTGCCTACAAGGTATGAAGAAGTATGTGTATGTGTGTGTGAATATGGAGAATATGTGAAAGGACTTGGAGAAGCTTGTACAAGGTAGAAAAGTGAGGTTCAAAGCTACAAGTTTGGTCCTGACAACGAGCACAAGACTATCCCTTGAGCTTATGGAGACTCAAATAGACCATATAGGAATGTGATAAGTGCATTAATTGCACTATGTAGCTTTGAGCATCAATGATAAAGATTCAATACAAAACAAATAGGTTTGCACATTGACTAGCTCAAAAAACTTACTATCTTTGGATGAGACAATCAACTTCAAATGCTCATAGCAACCAACATGATTACAACTAGAAAAACTCCTTTTGGAGGAGTGATACACATAGGCGTGAGTGTATAGAATTCACAAGGATACAATAAATACACAAAATATGCTTTTGGAATGAATCAGACACTCAATAGTGGTACCTCTTATTTTTCAAGAATGCCTAGAGATAGACCCCGAGATTGAACAACTACGATTTCTCCCAAACTATTAAAGCATATTCTTTTCAACTTTATGCACATAACCTAGGCACTCATACCTTTCTAATGAGTCCTTGTGCATCCAAGGTTGAGCTCTATAGAGAGAGCAGTAGCCTCTGCAAGCTTACTATTGTTGAAGAAGATAATGCAAAAAAATGAAGGAGCAAAACAATGATGGATGCAAGTGTATGTATATTGCTTCCATGTAATTTATAAGTGATTTGAAGTCTTTATTTAGAATCCTGAAGTGCTCCATCACTTTTACAAGTGGATTTTGAGTTTGAATGAAGGTAGGATTAGTTGTTGTAGGGAATTAATTCACTTTCCTACAATCTAGGAAAAGTGAAAATCTAGTTTGATCTACTTTTAGGTGATTGATTGATCCGTTGATTGCAAATCAACCACCTCAAATTTGTGGAAGATTAGCTCTCTTTTTCTAATTTTACATGTGTAAAGCTCTAGGATTTTACAATGGTAAAAGATCCATGAAAGATACTTTTAAAAAAATACAATAAATGAGCATAGGTAAAAGAACACTTCAATGGATATTCTTTCAATGTAATCCAAGCGATAGCTTTTGATGTAGATCAAATACACCTCAAGAATATTGTAATCTTGATGTTCCAATAGCCCCCCCTCAAGATAAAGTATGCTTGATTCTTCATTCTCTAATAGGTTGAATACCTTCCATTGATTTAAATTTGCAAAGTTTTATTCCATCATGAAGTGCCTTTGTCATCATATTTGCTACTTGCTTTTCAGTTGGAACAAAAGAAATTTCAATCTCCCTTGCCATGAGCTTGTCCCTGATGAAGTGGTAATCAACCTCTATGTGTTTGGTTCCTACATGGAAAATAGGGTTTGATGCTAGATGCATGGAACTTACATTATCTCCAAAAAGTGAGGTTTGGAACTGTTAAAGTGGCACATACGTGTTGGCATTTTATAGTCTTATTAAGGCTCAATTTGAAGGGTATGAAGAGTTGCAATGAAAAGTCATGAAGACCCATACGAATGGGTGCATGCAAGTGTATATATATGTAGCTTTAATGAATGAAAAGCATGTGCACGTTTCTTGGAGAAAGTCTGTGATCTTGTTGGGTATGGCTTTTATCAATGTTCTAATTGTAGTCATCTTTGCAACTAGTGAGAATGTTTCCTCATAGTCCATACCATGATTTTGTGAGCATCTTGGGGCAACTAATCTTGCCTTGTACCTGCAAAGTGATCCATCTGAATTTCTTTTAACTTTATACACACATCTACAACCAATTACCTTTTGATTGGATGACATTAGAACAAAATCCCAAGTGTCCATCTCCTTCAATGCATCTATTTCTTCCTTCATGGCCTTTCCCAATTAGGGTTTACCTTTGCCTCTCCATAGGTTGAGGGTTCCTCTGAAATAGAGTCTTTTGCCAAGTAGATTGAATGCTTTGTAACAAATGTGGAGTCATAGCCATACCTTTCTAGTTGTTCCTTCTCTCTTGTTGATTTTCTAGGTGCTTGCCTGGAACAATCTCCACACTCCCACATCTTTGCTTTGCCTCTCAAATTCCATATCTTGTAATCCTTTTCCCTTACATCTTGGTCGTCATCTGTATCATTTCTTGGATCCTCGATATGTGTATCATGCTTGCTTCCTCATTGATGAGAATCAGAATCATGATCATATGGTAGAGTTACTTTTTGTTTGTCTACATCATACCAAGACATGTGTTCTTCAAACACAACATCTCTACTTATAGTGACTTGCTTGGTTGAAGGATTATAGAACCTGTAAGCCATCTGAGTTGCATCTTGATGGGGGATGATTCTAACACCCCAATGCAAAAATGGAAGATGGTTGCCCTCAACGAGGTCCAAAAGAAATGGTATATGCTGACTATTTTGAACTTTTCTTTGCACCTGTACAGAGACTTAAAATGACACTTTGTAGAGTTAATAATAAACTATACAATCTACCCAAAAAGCTTTAAATCATCCCAAATAGATATTCTAGCTAGGAGAACCATTGTTTGCAAAACAAACTACCTGTTTGCAACACTCTGTGCCTATGTGCAGAAATATACCTTACACAGTTGGAAATTTCTCACAACTCACTCAATCAAATAACTTAAAACTTTGGAAAAGTTCAGGGCACTATATGAGAGACCAAATAAAGCTTGAAATCAATGAAAATAATTATAATGAGAGAGCAAACTATGCTTTGCAATCTGGTACAATTAGATTTGGGAAAGCCTAACTACACCTCTAGATAGAGAGGAATGAAATCATGAGAAAATGAGGTAAGCAAGCAAGGGGGCTTCTTGCTGGACTTTATGACTTCACTAAACTAAGTGGGAGATTCGTGAAATGCATACAATGCAAGAAACAAAGGTGGGATGGTGCTTATATAGAGTTTTACTTCCCCTACAATCTAGCTAACCACCCACCAATCAGTGTAGGTGCACTTTTTGGTGGCCGATTGATGAGATTTGCATTTGATTGAGTTTGGTGGAGCTTCTAACTTGATTCCACGACTTTGGATCCTCCCTTTTTATTGGTCCATTTGCAGAACTTGTGTTTGAGTCCTTTTGCATGATTGAGACTTGCTTTTCAACACTCCCCCTCAAGTCTCAATGCCTAGGTCTTACCAATGCATGCCTTAAAGTGTTGTAGCTTTACTCCATCCAAAGCTTTGGTAAACATATTTCCATATTGGTCCTTTGCATTGAAATGCTCCACCGTAACATCTTTTGACATGATCTTCTCTCTAATAAAGTGGTAATGCACTATATGCTTTGACCTTGCATGGACCACCGGATTTTGAGCTAAGCATATGTTACTTATGTTGTCACAAAAAATAGGTACTTGATTAACGTGCAAATCAAGATCAACCAACAACTTCTTGAGAGACATAATCTCACATGAGACTTGTGCTAAGCCTCTATACTCAGCTTTGGTCGATGAGAGAGCCACTGTTGGTTGTTTCTTTGACATCTATGAGATGGTCTCCTTCCTTAGCATGATAGCATAGCTACTAGTGCTCCTCCTATCATCTTTGGAACCTACCCAATCAGCATCACAATAAGATTTGTACATTTAAACCATCATCAAATGGATAATATAGACCTTCATTCACTGATCCTTTGAGGTACCTAAGTACTCTTTTGGCTACAACAAGATGAGGTACTCTTGGTGCCTGCACAAATTGAGATAGCACTCCAACCACATGTGCAATATTTGGTCTTATGATAGTAGCATACAAGAGAGAGCCAATTATTGACATATACATGGTGACATCGTTCACTTCGGCACCTTCGTGAGCACGTAATTTAACATTTACTTCTAATGGATTTGAAATGGGCTTGCGATCACACAAGCCAAACCTCTTCAAATGATCTAGAATGTATTTCCTTCGCATCAAGTATATACCTTCCTCTTTATATAGTACTTCAATCCCAAGGAAGTACCTTAAAATCCCCAAATCAGATATTTTAAACTCACATCCAAGCTTCCTCTTTATGTCCTTGATGTTGGCTCCATCATCCCTTATAATGATCAAATCATCAACATATATACAAATGAAAACAATATTGCTACCTTCCGTCTTCACAAAGGGTGATGGGTCTGCATGACTCTGATTGTATCCACATTTTACCAAGTAGTTCGCAAGTCTTTGGTTCCAAGCCCTTGGGGCTTGCTTGAGTCCATAAAGAGCCTTCTTAAACCTACATACATGATGTGGAAACCTCTCATCTTCAAAGCCTTAGGGCTGCTCCATGAAGACTACCTCTTCAAGCTCTCCATTTTGCAAAGCATCCTTCAGATCCAGCTGGTACATCTTTCAACCTTTTGAGGCTAAAATTGCATCCAAACGTCTTATGGTGGACATCTTAGCTACTCGACCAAATGTTTCCTCAAAGTCTATGCCATAGGTTTGAGCAAAACCTTTGGCAACCATCCTTTCCTTATACCTAGAGATGCTCCCATCTGCATGCCTCTTTACCTTGTACACCCATTTGTTGCCAATGACTTTCATGTCCTTTGTGCTTGGCACCAATGAACAGGTATCATTTTCTTCAAGTTCCTTGAATTCCTCCTCCATGGCTTCAATCCATTCCCTATGCTTATTTGCTTCTTCAAAAAATTTAGGTTCTTCAAAAGCTATAACTTGACTCATGTGGGCATAGTGACTTGCAAATAATGAATCATAAGTTAATCATTAAACAGGGTATTTAACACTATTTGATGAACTTACATCACCATTAGGTGGTAGGAATCTCCTCCTCCTTGCTTTAGATGCTTTAAATCCTATAGTTTCTAACTTCTTCATATCTTCATCTCTTGTAGATTCCATGTTTACGCATCAATGGTCTTCATCATTTGCCTTTTCCTTTCCTTTGCTACTTCCTTCACTTGAATGAGCTTCATTCCTTGTCCTTCCATGCCAAGTTGATGTAGTACTCTCCTTTGATGGTGTGCTTGAAGTGGTTGGACCACTCATCTCCATGCTTTGTTGTTGCTCTTTGAACTTCTTTTTGGCTTCATATGCATCATCAACCTGTAACACATCTTTGCTACCATAAGAAGGCAGCAACTCATCAAATATTACATCCCTAGAGCTCTTTGGTGCAATGATTATAGCATATGGAACCCTTTTCCTTTGAATAATATCCAAGAAATATACACCTATTTGCCTTCGGGTCTAACTTGTGTCTCATTTTTGGAGGTATGTGAACATAACACACACAACCAAATAGTTTGAGATGTGAAGGGTTTGGTTTCTTACCACACCAAGCTTCACAATGTTTAACTCCGTGTACTCTTGAGGTTGTACACCTATTCATAATTTATATGGCTGTATTTGTTGCATCAGCCCAATAAGAGTTAGGAACATTCATTTCATTTAACAAAGGTCTAGCCACTTCTTCTATGTATCTATTCTTCCTCTCTGCCACCCCATTTTGTTGAGGTGTATATTTGCAAGTGAATTGCCTTTTGATACCATGGTCATGTAAAAAAATTGAAAATTTGTTTGAAAAATACTTTCCCCCTCCATCTGATCTGAGAGTCTTTATATACTTCCTTGTTTCCTTCTTCACTGGGTTTGAACCTCTTGAAGTGATAAAATACCTCTGAATTTGACTTCATGCAATACATACAAACAAACCTTGAATGATCATCTATAAATGTGACAAAATATCTATTACCTCCAATGAATGGCTCCTTTGTATGTCCCCATACATTTGTGTGTATGAGATTCAACACTTCATTGCTCACATGTTCTCCCTTCTTGAATGGAAATCTGCTTTGTTTCCCCAATTGACAAGCATGACACAAATGTTGCATATTCTGAGATGTAAGATCAGGTAGACCACTCACCAAGCCCTGCCTTTGCTCATAATAAGGTTATGCTTCCATTACATATAAAGCGTTTGTGAATGCCTTCCATTTATCTTCCCTAAGCCCATTAAGTGTGTGGGAAACTAGTTTATCATCATCTATTACACATCCTATTCAACCAAGTGCATCTAAAATTTCTTTTAATCTGATAAGGAAGTCAGTAATGCTTTGATTTGATGACTTCCTTAGATTATTGAGCTCATTCGTGAGTGGATTTTTCCTAGCCTTTGTAGAGTTAGAGTACAACCTTTCTAGACACTCTCAAACCATCTTAGATGTACCTAGCTCTTAGAGGTGACTTACCATGGAGTTGCTTATGTGTTGAGATAGAATGAAGATCAGTCTATTAACCCTTTATTCCAACTCTTTAGTGATTCTCCTCTAATTTGAAATGGTGTATGGCTTCAACTGAGAACCACTAGCCAACCCCCATAGACCTTTCCCATGAGAAGTTAGAGATTCCAAATTTCTAAGGTTGGTAATTACTCTTTTCAAGGTTCTCAATATGATTAATATGAAAGAACTTGGAGAAGCTTATATGAGGTAGAAAAGTGCATTTCCAAGCAACAAAGTTTGGTCTAGCCAACCGACACAAGAACAGCCCTTGAGCTTATGGAGACTCAAATAGACCTTATTGGCATGCAATAAGTGCAAAGAAATGCACCATGTACTTTGAAACATCAAGGAGAAAGATTCAATACAAAAAAGATAGGTTCGCATGTCAACTAGCTCAAAAAACTTACTATCTATGGAAGAGATAATGAACTTCAAATGCCCATAGCAACCAATGTGATTACAATTAGACATAATCCTTTTATGGGAGTGATACACATAGGGTTGAGTGTATATAATGCAAAAAAGTATAATGAATAAGCAAAATATGCTATAGGAATGAATCAGACACGCAACGGTGGTACCTCCTATTTTTCAAGAATACGCAGAGATTGACCCGGAGACAGAAACACTTAGCTTTCTCCAAATCTACTGAACCAAATGCTATGCCAATTTATAGGCATAAAGGAGACACTAGTAATCTTGAAGAGGTTTCTTCTCTCTCTAAAGAGGTCCAAATTTAGAGAGAGCAGCAGCCTTTGCAAGATTACTGCTTGCAAAGAAGATCATGCAAGATTACTGCAAAGAAGATCATGCAAAAATTTGAAGGAGCAAGACAATGATGGTCAGAAGTGTAGGTATATTGCTTCCATGTATTGTAGACGTGATTTTAAGTTTTTATATAGACTCTAGGAGTGTTCCATGACTTCTACAAGTGTATTTTGAATTCAAATGAAGGTGGGAACACTTGTTGGAGGGAATCAATTCACTTTCCTATAATCTAGGAAAAGTGAAGATCTAGTTTGATCTACTTTTAGGTGATTAATTGCTTGATTGAATGCAACTCGTCCACAAAAAGTTAGTGGGATTTGGGTTCTATCTTTCTACCTTTAGATGTGTAAAACTCAAGGCTTTTACAATGATAATTGAACCATCAAAAATCTCTCAAAAAATTACAATAAATGTGCATAGGTAAAAGAACTCTCCAACGGATATTCTTTTGTTGTAATCCAAGTTATACTTTTGATGTAGATCAAATCCACCTCAAGAATAGTGTAAGCTTGATGTTCCAACAACTACCCCTCAAGGTAAAGTATGCTTGAGTGTTCGTTCTCTGATAGGTTGAATACCTGCCATGGCTTTGAATCTACAAAGCTTTATTCCATCAAGTGCCTTTGTCATCATATCTACTACTTGCTTTTCAATAGGAACAAACAAAATGTCAATCTTCTTTGCCATGAGCTTCTCCCTCATGAAGTGGTAATGCACCTCTATGTGTTTTGGTTCTTGCATGGAAAATAGGGTTTGCCGCTAGATGCATGGAACTTACATTATCTCCAAATATGTAAGGTTTGGAACTCACAAGTCCCAAATCTGTATACAATGCCTTTAACCATATTGCCTCTTGATTTTCAATGGTCAAAACTCTATACTCTGCTTCAATCGAGGATAAAGCAACTGCTGGGTGCTTCTTGGAACTCCATGAAACTAGCTTCGAACCTCCAAATGCTAAGTAACTAGAAGTACTTCTTCTATCATCCGTTGCTTCTACCCAATCTGCATCTAAATAGATTTTGATATCCAAATCTGAAGAGTAAGGATAGAATATACTTTCATTGATTGTACCTTTGAGATACTTAAGTACTCTCTTAGCTGCATCCATGTGTGGTCTTGGTGAGTGCATGGACTGACTAAGAACTCCCACACTATATGAGATATCTACCCTTGTATGAGTAGCATATATCAAGCTACCCACCAAGCTTTGATATTCTTTTATGTCTTCAATTTTCTCACCTTCATAAAGACTTAGTTTATGATTCATCTCCAAAGGTGTACCTGCAAGTTTAGTGTTCTCCATTTTGAACTTGAGAAGTAGATCCTGAATGTATCTTCTCTGAGTCAAATGCATACCTTCATCTATGTATATCACCTGCATACCTAGGAAATATGTAAGCTCACCTAGGCCACTGATTTTGAACTCCTCTTGCATGTGTCTCTTGATCCTTTGAATGCCTTTTAGATCATCACCTATCACAATAATATCATCTACATATACACATAGATAGATAACCTCATCGTGATCCCTTTTGATGAATAGAGAAGGATCTAATCTGCTAGCTTTGAACCCTTGATCTTGAAGATATGTAACCAACCTATAATTCCAAGCTCTTGGAGCTTGCTTCAATCCATACAATGCTTTCTTAAGTCTGCAAACATACGATGGATGATTAGGATCCTCAAAACCTGGTGGTTGCGACATGTATACCTCTTCACTTATCCAACCATTTAAGAATGCATTTTTTACATCAAGTTGGAGGAGTCTCCAATTCCTTGTAGTAGCTACACTTATCAATGTCCTGATTGTGGTCATCTTTGCAACTATTGAGAATATTTCCTCATATTCTATACCATGAGTTTGAGAGCATCCTTTGGCAACTAATCTTGCATTGTACCTACAAATTGATCCATCTATATTTCTTTTAACTTTATATACCCATCTGCAACCAATTACCTTTTGATTCGGTGACATCGGAACGAAATCCCAAGTGTCCATCTCCTTCAATGCATCTATTTCTTCTTTCATGGCCTTTTCCCAATTAAGGTTTCCCTTTGCCTCTTCATAGGTTGAGGGTCCTCTGAAATAGGCTCTTTTGCCAAGTAGATTGAATGCTTCCTAACAAATGTGGAATCATATCCATACTTTTTTGGTTGTTTCTTCTCTCTTGTTGATCTTCTAGGTGCTTGTTTGGAGAATTCTCCAACCTCTTGGATCTTTGCTTCGTCTCTTGACTCGCATAGTTTGTAATCCTTTTCTCTTTCATCTTGTTCATTGTCTGTATCACTTCTTGGATCCTGTACCTATGTATCATGCTTTCTTCATGATTGATGAGGATCAGATTCAAGATCATATGGTAGAGTTACCTTTTGTTTGTCTTCATCATACCAAGACCCGTGTTCTTCAAACACAACATCTCTACTTGTAGTGAATTGCTTAGTTGAAGGATTATAGAACTTGTAACCCATATGAGTTGAATCATATCCAATAAAAACTTCCATTGTTGCCCTTTCTTCTAGCTTACCTCTTATTTGAGATGGTATGTGAACATAAGCTAAACAACAAAAAACCTTGCAATGTTCAAGACTAGGTTTTCTTCCATGCTATGCTTCATAAGGAGTCATACCTTGGAATGATTTGGATGGTAGTCTATTGACAAGGTACACAACACTTGAAATAGCTTCTGCTCATACATAATGCGGCAACTTCTTCTCTTCAAGCATTGCTCAGGTTGATCCAACCAATGTCTTGTTTCTCCTCTGTGCAATTCCATTTAGTTGAGGAGAGTACCTAATAGTCACTTCCCTTAGGATACCCTTTTCATGCAAGAACTAATCAAACTCTTTGGAGAAGTATTCTCCCCTCCATCAGATCTGAGCTTCTTGAGTGATCTACCTATATGATTCTCCACATGTATGTTGAGATATCAAGCTCAACATGTCATGATCTAGGATAACACATACTTCTTTCATTTATCTCTTATGTATAGTGGTCACATCGGCATATGTCAGGGACAGTTCATTGAGCTTTATTAGATTTATCTATCGAGAGTGATAGCACATTTGTTTCTTTCCAGCTCACTCATTTGTGGACATTAGGTTTTCCCTTATGTACTGGTCTTTATATATTGCAATAGTTGTATTCTTGATTTTGGTCTTTCTTGTACATTCCTTTTTATGTAATAGAAGAAGAAGAAGAATATCATTCTTCCTTGTTGGAGTTTATTGATCTCCAAAGTACAGCTAGAAGTAGATGAAACCCAATAGGACCTAGTTGACTTTTTCACAAACTTATATGCACAGACCAGTTTTCTTGCAGAGCAAACTGCTCTTTAGTTACTTAGAATTTTCCAAAATTGTTTCACACACATAAACTAGACTCTAAGAGCTTTCCAACAAGCTATAGAACACATCAAATGGATAAATATACAATGAGCTATGACCTATGCAATATGCAGCTTTAATGGAGACCTTGAAACAGAGATGAACCCGAGGACACATCACTTGTAGAGACTACTGCCACAAACTTATATGCACAGACCAGTTTTCTTGCAGAGCAAACTGCTCTTTAGTTACTTAGAATTTTCCAAAATTGTTTCACACACATAAACTAGACTCTAAGAGCTTTCCAACAAGCTATAGAACACATCAAATGGATAAATATACAATGAGCTATGACCTATGCAATATGCAGCTTTAATGGAGACCTTGAAACAGAGATGAACCCGAGGACACATCACTTGTAGAGACTACTGCTCTTAACTCACAACTCCAATGAATCTTAAACTTTCCTGAATACATTTAGACTTTGAGAGCTTTCTAACAAGCCAAAGAACACATGATTTGGATACATACACAAGGCGATATGACCTCTGCAAGTTTGAGGTTTAATGGAAACCTTCAGCAGGGGGTAAAACCAGAGAACACACACTACTTGTAGAGAGTACTGCTCTTCGCTCACAAATCCAATGATTATGAAAATTTACAAGAAGAACGTAGACACAAAGAGCTTTCAAATGAGCTATCAAACATGTAATTTGGATATATAATGAGGGAGACACAAGCTCTGCACTCTCTGCATACAAAACTACAGCAGCATAGAGATACACATATGACTCTCTTGGACTTCCCACAAGATCACGACTTTTCTCCTCTTTTTATAGCATGGGAAACTAATCTAAAACCTTCCTAATACATCTAAATTCGTGGTAGACACTTGGGTGGAGGTCTTACATGACTCAAATGCTCAAATAAGCAAAGTATTGATGAACTTTGAGAACTAGCCACATCGACCTTCTACTAGGACACCACTCCAGCTCCCTTGTGACTCACTAATTTGACTCACCATGTTCTAGAACTCACGTGGTATTTTGGATATATTTTATGAATAATATGAGCCTTCTTGAAGCCTTGATGGTTGAGAAGAATATGCCAAACTTATCACATATGAAAGTTTTTGGTTGTATTGCATATGTACATGTTTGAGATGTGTTGAGGACGATGCTTGATCCAAAAGCAAAAATAATGTTTCTTCATTGGATACTCCCTTGAGAAAAAGGGATATAAATGATATAACCTACTCACACAATAGGTGAATGTAAGCAGAGATATGGTATTTGATGAAATGTCAAGCTATATGCAAATCCCAAAGAAGAACCGAATCTTGAACCAAATGACAAAGAACATGCTGAAAAAGCGTGCAGAATCTCAAGTTTTGAGTAAAACAAATGCATCTAAGCAATAGTTCCAACTCAAATCCATGGAGTGGAAGATTGCATGGAAATTTGAGTCCAGCGAATTCATCAAATACATCCAAGAAAGGTGAAGAAAAACTTTATGCTGGTAGTAATACATATGTAGGTTTTGAAGACATTGATGGAGATTCAAGCGGTTCAGAAAAGAGTCTTGATGAGGAACTTGGATTGCCCTCTATGAAGACTCCAAGAGTAAGAAAAGCACATGCAGATGATACAAGGATAAGTGACCCAAGACCAAGAAGATCTGGGAGGATGCGGAATTCAGTACAACGATTGACGTATGACAGTTATATGGCTCCTCATTGTGCCTACACGACAAAGGTAATACAAGATGCTGAACCCTCTCCTTTTGAAGATGCAGTTGGAAATGCAGATTGGAAAAAGGCTATGGATATGGAGATATGGAAATGATACATGGAAGCTGGTTCCATTGCTGCAAGGGAAGAAAGTCATAGGTTGTAAGTGGGTTTACAAGGTAAAGCACAATGGTGATGGTAGCATAAGCAAGTACAAAGCACGATTGGTAGCAAAAGGATGTGACAGACATAGGGAATTCATTATGAGGAAACATTAAGCTCTATCGCTAAAATGTCTACTCTCAGAACACTTGTTGCATTAACTACAAAAAAAGGATGTACTTTGCATTAGATGGATGTGAAGAATGCTTTCTTACATGGTGAGTTATAGGAAGAAGTATACATGGACCAGCCACAAGGATATGAAGATTCAAAGCATCCAATATGTTTGCAGGTTGCAAAAGGCTTTGTATGGGCTAAAGCAATCTCCTCGTGCATGACATGCAAGGGTTGCTATGTTGATAACTTGATTGTGGGTGGTGATAATGTAGAAGGCATCAAAGAGTTCAAGCAACTTCTTATGCACGAATTTGACATGAAAGATCTTGGTGTGTTGCGCTACTTTTTAAGCATTGAGTTTATACATACAAAAACAAGTATATGGATGTCGCAAAAGCAATATGCCTTGAATATGCTGCAAAAGTATGGTATGGCTGATTGTAAGTCAATTTCTATGCCATTAGATCAGAATTTGAAGTTTGATACTACATTAGGTGAAGCATTGGAAAATGCTACTATGTATACGAAAATTTTGGGAAGTGTTATATATCTCACAATTACAAGGCTTGATTTAAGCTATATTGTTGGACTTGAAAGTCTCTTTATGCAGGTTCCCAGGAAGCCATATTTGGATGCTCTAAGGTGCACTCTACCTTATGTAAGTGCTACTTCGGATTATGCATTGTTTTATGAAGCTGGTGTAGATTTGGAGGTTCATGGATACACTGATGTAGATTGGGCTGGTAGCATTCCAGATAGAAGATCTACTAGTGGCTTTCTATTCTCACTTGGGAGCATAGCTATTACATGGAGCAGCAAGAAGCAACCCACTATTGCTTTGTTGAGTATAGAGGCTAAGTATAGAGGTGGTACAATGGAAGCATGTGAGGCAACATGGCTAGAGATGCTACTTGCAAATTTAGGTGTGGAAGTCCAAAAGCCTATCACCATCTATTGTGATAATCTTAACAGCATACACTTAGCACAGAACCCTATTTTTCATGCTAGAACAAAGCATATCGAGGTACATTATCACTTTATTAGAGAGGAGATATTAGCAGGTGATATTGATCTTGTTTATGTGAGAACAGATGAACAGGTTGCTGATATTTTCACTAAGACACTTGAAGTAGAGAAGCTAAAGAAGTTTTAGAAGATGCTTGGATTAGAGGACATGGAGTTGAGCTTGAGGGGGAGTGTTGAGATATCAAGCTCAACATGTGATGATCGAGGATAACACGTATCACTTCTTTCATTTCTCTGACATGTACACTGGTCACGTTAGTATATGTGAGGGACACTTACTAGTCTTTATATATTGCAGTAGTTGTATTCTCGTTATAGGTCTTTCTTGTACATTCCTTTTTATGTAATAGAAGAAGAAGAAGAAGATCATTCTTCCTTGCCTCAGTCTATGTGTGTGCTTCTCCTTGAGAGTGAGAGTTTGTGTGTGAGCTCTCTTTCTTATCTCCTTCCTCGTGACAATGTGCTAGATACTTTTTGAAGGAGGGGAGAAAGTCCCCAAGAACTTGTATCTTATGCCTTAAAAACACAGAATAAGGTGTTGTAAGTTAAACGATATGCAAAAAATAGATAAAGTTGAAGTACTTCCTCGTATTCTAGTACTTGAAATTCAAGGAACATAAAAATGATCTTAGACCTATCTTGAAAGAAAGCTCACAAAGATCATCTGGATACTTGATAATTGAGGTCAATGAGAAGAATTAGAAAGATCTAGTGTCAACATAGTGCATCTTAGACGAGATCTAAAATGTAAAGGAGATAATTCTAGATGGATCAAGAAGACCTTTAAGGTTTGAGATCCAACAAAAAGTCCATAAGGATTCTGTATTGAAAAAATGGTTGGAGCTACTTGTGACCTTAAAGATAGCACAATCTTTTACACTATGAGTTCCCATCTAGGGACGTAGTTATAAAGGTCCTAATCTTTTTGGGAGACTAAGTAAAATAGATTTCAACCAACTAGAGTCTTCAATAGGTTAGATTGATCCCTATGATATCTAGTCTATTAAAGTAGATTTTCAGGAGAAATCGAGCTTACGACTTCAAATGGAGGTGTGATTCTCTTGAAAAATGCATTGTATGTGTCTGATATCAAGAAGAACTTAATTCTAGTCCCGTTGATTGCCAAAGTTGGACTTCATGTACACTTTGCTGATGATAAGTGTATGGTTCATGATTTCAGCAATGGCGATGTTATCCTGATGTATGGTACATTATGTAATGGTGTGTATCCCATGGATATATACAAGAGGGATGCCTCGAATGCCTTGGTTTCTCATACTTCTTCTATGGCTGAAATGGAGCTTTGGCATGCTCGTTTTGGTCACTTGAACTTCAATAGTTTGCTTTACATGCAAAAGAAGGACATGGTTATTGGCTTTCCTACACTTGGCTCGATTGAAAAGTATGCATATGAAGGTTTCATTCTTTGAAAAATGCATCATGCTTGTTTTCCAAAAGATAGTCATACACACACTACAAAAAAATTGTAGCTTATTGATAGTGATGTATGTGGTCCCTTCAAGACTCCATCTTTTGGGAAGCATGTATATTTTTTTACCTTCATTGATGATGCTGCTCTCCATACATGGTTGTATTCTATGAAAGCAAAGAATGAGGTATTTTCTTGCTTCAAAGCATTTTTAGCTATGGCTGAAAAGTTTTCTTCACAAAAGCTTTTGACTCTATCCACGGATCGTGGTGGTGAATACATGTCACATGAGTTTAATGCTTTTCTTCATGAAAGAGGTATTTCATATCAATGTACAGTTCCATATACACCTCAGCAAAATGGTGTTGCCAAGCGTAAAAATAGAACTCTACTTGAAATGGCACGATGTATGCTTAAAGGAAAGCATCTTCCTGATAAGCTTCGGATGGAAGCGGTCATGTGTGCAAACTATGTGTTGAATCGCTACCCTACAAAAGCATTGAGATTCATCTCTCCTTATGAGTCTTGGAATGTTCATAAGCCTATGGTTATTCATATGCATGTGTTTATTTGTTTGGCGTATGCTCTTATGTCATCATAACAACATCACGCTTGATGACAAGGCAAAGAAATGTATATATTTGTTAGTTAGTGTTAAAAGGAAAGAATATCATTTGTATCATCCATTGACAAACACAATTATTGTGAGTCAAGATGTGGAATTTGCTAAAAATTCAGTTTTCCCTCTACCTGAATGCAAAAAACAACCAACTGTTAGCTCACAAGATGTGTTCGATACACTCATGCCTTTGTTCCAAAATGATGCGCTTGACTATGACCATGTAGACCATCCAATTGAGGTTCAAAGGGCTGAAAATTTCCAGTAAAATAGTGCTAAACATGCAGAGAATTTCTAGCCAAACATGGCTCAAAGTTTTGAGCCTAAAATTGCCAAAACTACTAGAAATTTTTGGCCACATATGGCTGAACATTTATATCAAAATATGCCTAGAAATGGGCATGAAATTTAGTCCACGCATCATGTACATATTGAAGATGTTTTACATAATGAACACATGTCTATCAAGAGTGCACAAACTATGCCAAAGTGGTTGAAACAAACTTTGCATGAAAGCAAATTGAGTGCACCTTTACTTCATAGAACAAGATCAAGCTCTCACCATGCATCAAGTAATTTTGTGGATTATTCTCTTTTTGCTACAACATGTAATGAAGAGCCACTTTCTTTTGAAGATGCATGTGACGATCCACAATGGATGAATGCTATGCAATTAGAAATGGATTCCACACATAGGAATGGTACTTGGGAGTTATGTGAATTGCCAAATGGAAAGAATGCCATTGATACAAAGTGGGTTTATAAGATTAAAAGAAAATATGATGGTAGCATTGATCGCTACAAAGCTAGATTGGTTACCAAAGGATATGCACAACAATATGGCGTTGATTATGAGGAAACGTTTGCACCTACTTCACACATGACTACCATTTGTATCCTGGTTGCATTGGCTTCCCATCGAGGTTGGAAAGTGCATCAGTTGGACATAAAAATAGCCTTCTTGAATGGTGATTTGCAAGAAGAGGTTTACGTGAATTAACCTCCTGGATTTTCTATGAAAGGGAAAGATTATATGGTTTTTCTCGTGCATAAATCCTTGTATGGTCTCAAGCAAGCTCCACGTGCATTGTATGACAAAATCCATAAGCACTTGATTGCTCTTGGATTCACATGTAGTCCGATTGAAAGCACACTCTATGTATGCAAAAATGCGGCTAACCTTATAGTGCTTGTTCTTTATGTTGATGACATACTCTTGATTGGGTCATGTGATGCAAAACTTGAAATTCTTATGGCTGATTTGCAGCATACTTTTCATGTCACTTATCTTGGTCTTTTGAGCTACTATCTTGGCATCCAATTTGTATCCATTAAGGGGGGAATTCTTATGCATCAAGCAAAGTATGTTGAAAAACTACTTCATCATTTTGACTTTGAGGATTGCAAGCCAATTTCCACACTAGTTGAGACATGTTTTAGGTTCTTAGTTGAGGATTCCAGTGATGCATTTGACACTTCTCTTTATCAGCAAGCTGTGGGATGTCTTATATATGCATGCAACACAAGGCCGGATATACAGTATACAGTTTCCCACTTGAGTCAATTCATGCATAGCCCTGGAACTAAGCATTGGAAAGTGGTAAAATGTGTGTTTAGATATCTTAGAGCCACTTTGAGCTTAGGTCTCTTTTATGGTAGAGATGTCCAGCCATGCTTGCATGCTTTTATAGGTAGTGATTGGGCTGGTTGTTATGATACTTGCATGTCCACTAGTGGTAATTGCTTTTTTCTTGGAGACTCATGGATATCTTGGTTGAGTAAGAAGCAACCTAGAGTGAAGACATCCAGTTGTGAAGCTAAGTAGGGGGCAATTTTCATAGCTACAGTGGAGTGTATATGGCTGAGATGCCTATTGATGGATCTTTGCATGGAGATTGATGCTCCTACACATGTTCTCACTGATAGTCAGAGTGCTTTGGTTGTTGCAAAAAACCCAGTGTTTCATGCACAGACCAAACATATTGAGGTGCATTATCACTATGTGAGAGAGTGCCTCCATGCAGGAGAAATTGATTTGGTATATGTGCCTACACAAGATAATGTGGCAAACATATTCACCAAAGCTCTTCCACGGGAAAAGTTTGAAGCTTTCCGCAAAGCTTTAGGCTTATTACCTTGTGGGGGCTGATGTGTCACTCCCTATATGTGTTCACATCATTTGCTCCAGGTGGGTTAGTTACACTTATGTGTTCCTCGAGTAGCTTTGATGTGAACCTTTTCCCTATACATGGGCACTTTTCACTCTAGTGCTGGCTAGAGGTTTTCTCCCCATGTTACCACATACTTGATACTCTCATATGTGGTGGTACTTTGTACTTAGGGATATTATTCAGCTCTCACTTTAGTTTAGTTCATTGTTGTTAAAAATCAAGAAGTAAGCTCGTATATATTTTTGCAAAAAGGATTTTCTTCAAGTAGAAGAAAAATACAAAAATGAAAAATAGAAGCATTTACTTCAGCAAGTAGTGGAGACGAAAAGAGAATCATTCAAAAGAGAATCAAATCCAAAAACTGAACTGTAAGAGGAGTGGCTATCCAAAGTAGTGGAGAAATGATGGAGAAGAGCTCTCAAACTCATCATGAGATTTTTTGGTCACTTGGCTATAAAAGAGGCAAGGGAGGACACTCAAGGATAGAGGAAGAAGGCATGGAAGCCCCCTTGTAGCTACTTCATTTGTTTTGAGTCATTTCGTTCAGTTTACTCTCATAGAGTATGTCCAACCGCACACCCATTTTTGAGTAGTTTACTTGTGAGAGTCATATCTCTCAATATATGTATCCAATTTTAGTGTTTAAACATTCGTTGGAAAGCTTATCTTGAGTACGTCCTCTCTCTAAAAATGTTTTATGAAATTCATTATGCTTTGTGAGTTATTCAGGTTTTAGTGAAGTCTAGTTTTCAACCTAACTGAGTGGACAGGTAGTCTGTTTTGAATCAAATAGTTGCCAACCCAAATCTACTCAAAATTGAGTGTTTGATATCTCATTTGAAAGCTCTAGGTATCTAGTTTAAGTGATCAAAGTTTCAAGTTCATTGGATATTTCAGCTGGTACCAGTTTTCATTTGAAGGTTCTGCTGTTGGCAAGAGTCTTGATCCTGAGAAGATTTTCTACACTTTTCGCTGCGATTAGGAGAGGAATTCTCCAACATTTGGTATCAGAGCATTGGAGTTTAAAGATTCAAAGCATTGGAACTGAATTGAAGCAAAGGAGAAGCTACAAATCAAGGGGGAGCTTGGTGAAGTCAAGAAAGAGCACCACAATATACTTGAGGTAAACTTCAATCTTGGAAGTTTTCAATGGTTGATTTAGGACAACAAGTTGACAAGTTAGACATAGATAATTTTCAATCTTGGAGGTATAGAATGATAAATTACCTTAAAGGTAAAGGTTTATGGAGTCTAGTTAGTGGAGACGATCCACAACCGGTGGACATTGAAGATCCCAACATTACTCCGGCACAAAGGAGAAAATTTGCTGATTGGGAAGAGAGGAATCGAAGGGTGATGTTCCTCATCTCACAAGTTATTTCTAACACTATGATTGGTCATGTGCAAAGCTTAGAAATAGCCAAGGAAGTTTGGGAAGCATTGGAGAAGGTGTATGCTACCTCAACAAGGTCTCGAAGGATGCAACTCAAGAACGAGCTCAACAACATGAGGAAAAGCTCAAACCAAAGCATTAGTGAGTATACATTGAGGATCAAAGAGCTTCAAGATCAGCTAGCATCAGTTGGATGCAAGATAGAAGAGGAAGACATCGTCCAAACAGCCCTCAATGGCTTGAGAAGTGAAGAAAAGTGGAAGCCCCTCATCACAAACATCCTTTATAGAGATCCTCTACCAACATTCGACGAGATTATACCAAATCTTGTGGCTGAAGAGGTTGCTCAACAAGGAGAAGGCAACAAAGGTAAGGACAGCCATAGTCAAATGTTATATGCAGGAAGAGGTAGAGGAAGGAACTCAAGAGGAGGCTCGAGAGGAAGAGGAAGAAGCTACAACAACACAAATTTCAGCCAACACAACTCGGAGGACAACAAGGACAACTCAAATGAAAACACACATGGAAGAGGTCGAGGAAGAAATAGAGGAAGAGGTCGAGGTTCATACAATCCTCATAAAGGTATAACATGTTATCATTGTGGTAAACTAGGACATTATGCAAATGATTGTTGGCAAAAGAATGGAAGGCTGAATGGAGGCAACCAAAGGAGCCAAAATAACTATGCGAGTACATCAAGTGAAGGAGACAAGCAAACCATGCTTGCCATGAAGCATGACTACAACAACTCAAGAAGTGATGACCAAAAATGGTTCATAGATTCAGGTTGCAGCAACCATATGACATGCCAAGGAGATTTGTTCACAAAGCTACAAGCTCCAAGTGGAAAAGGATGTGTGGAGACCGACGAAACTCAACACGCAACTGAGCATGTTGGAGATATCAAGCTTGGAGACAAGAAGGTATTGGCTGATGTTCTTCATATTCCTACTATTGCAAAGAATTTGATTTCAATAGGACAAATGGTAGAGAAAGGATATCATGTTATCTTCAATGAAAAAGGCTGCTTTATAAAGAATCCAAAAGAAGGATTCAAGGTCATTGCTCAAGGAAGGAAAGAAGGAAGGATGTTCACTTTGGACATTCAACAACCGCATGGAAAGGTGATGTATATTCACTTTGGAAACAAGAGGATTGCTGAAATCAATTTGTGGCACAAAAGGTTTGGACATATCAACATTCCCAAGCTCAAGGACATGAGCAACCATGAAGTGGTAAGAGGTCTTCCAAGATTCAATGATGCCGGACTACATGAGTTTTGTGAAGCATGCCAACTAGGAAAGCAAACTCGACAAGCATTCAAGAAAAGCAACCATGTGGCAAGGAATGTCCTCGACTTGATACACACGGATGTATGGGGACCATCACAACAACCATCAATGGCTGGTAATAGACATTTTGTCACTTTTATTGATGATCATTCAAGGAAAGTATGGATGTTTTGCATAAAACAAAAATCAGGTGTGTTCTCCATGTTCAAGAGATTTAAAGCATAGGTAGAAAAGGAAACAGGACGCTACATAAAGACCTTGAGGTTCGATGGAGGAGGAGAATATTTCTCCATAGAATTTTCAGATTTTCTTTATGAAAATGGCATCAAGAGACAATTTACATGTAGGTACACACCTCAAAAAAATGGAATGGCTGAAAGGAAAAATCGACATATCACAGAAGTTGCAAGATGCATGCTCAACGAGATGAAGATGCCACTAAACTATTGGGCTGAAGCAACTAGTACGGCCGTTTATTTGATGAACAAGTGCACAACGGCTAGAGTGCATAATCTAGCTCCCGAGGAGGTTTATTCCGGTAAGAAGCCTCACCTTACACATCTCAAAGTTTTTGGATGTGTGTGTTATGTTCACATCCCTCAAGAACTAAGGACAAAGATGGAGGCAAAGTCTGAAAAATGTATTTTTATTGGATATTCATCGGAGCAAAAGGGATATAGGTGCTACAATCCGGTGACAAAGGAGCTACGAGTCTAACGAGATGTGGTATTTGATGAGCTAAGACCATGGTTTGGAGACAAAGGGAAAGAGAAGATTCTTGAAGAAGATTGCGAAGATGATGGAGGTGCTGTCCAAGAAGAATTTCAGCAAACAAGCACTCAAATGTCAGGTCCAGAAGCTTCTACATCACTTGGAGAAAGCTCAACATGGAAGGGGAGGCTAAGGAGTCATTCCTCATCACCAACATCAACTTATGAAAGATCTAAAGCTGAAAGTGCTGCCCAAAATAGTGATTCAAATGCAAGTGAAGAAGAGTATGAAGAGGTGATCACACCGAAGGTAAAGTTGAACCGGTTGAAGAAGCAATGTTCAAAAGCAAATGAAAGGAGGTCTTCAAGAGCAAGGTATCCAATTGAAAGGCTGAGCTATGATAGTTTTATTGCAAAGTATTTTGCATATATGGCACAGGTGGTCAAAGACAAAGAACCGGATGCATATGAAGAAGCATGTACACAAAAAGAATGGAAAGAAGTTATGCAAGAAGAGATGAAAGCTCTCAAGGATAATCACACATGGGAGCTAGTTCCAAAGGCTGAAGGTATGAAGATTGTTCCAAATAAATGGGTGTTTAAAATAAAGAGAAATGCTGATGGTTCTCTAGCAAGGCATAACGCTAGACTAGTAGCAAAAGGTATCAAGCAAACTCACGGCATTGATTATGAAGAAACTTTCAGCCCGGTTGCAAAGATGGGAACAATTAGAACCTTGATTGCAGTGAGTGCAGCAAGGAAATGGCCATTGTACCAACTTGACATAAAAAATGCTTTTCTCAATGGTGAACTTCAAGAAGAGGTATACATGAGTCAACCGATTGGATTTAAAGACAAAAAGCATCCAAATTTTGTTTGTAGATTGAAGAAAGCTTTGTATGGGTGAAGCAAGCACCACGTGCTTGGAATCAAAGATTGGTCGAGTACCTCACAAGGTGTGGGTATAGTCCAAGTAATGCGGATCCCTCTCTCTACATGAAGAAAGAAGAAGGCAAGCAGGTATATATTTGCATATACGTTGATGATCTCATCATAACAGGAAGTAATGTTACAGGAATACAAGAGATCAAAAGGAAACTCAGGGGATAGTCTATGGGAAAGATGGAATTTACTTAATGCAAAGAAAGTACCTATTGGATGTTCTTTTCAGATTTGGAATGAGTGAATGCAAACCACTCACTCAACCTATGGACACAAATGTGAAGCTATGCTCAAATGATGGAGAGAAGTTACATGATGTAACTACATACATGAGTATTATAGGTTCATTGATCTATGCTACGATCACAAGACCAGATTTGTGTTATATTGTTGGAGTTCTTTCTCAATTTATGCAAGCTCCAACAAGTGAACATTTAAATTCAGCCAAACGAGTGCTAAGATATGTGAAGCACACAGTCAATCATGCTCTGTTTTATGGATATGATGAAGAATTGCAGGTAAAAGGCTTCAGTGATGCTGATTGGGCTGGTTCGAAGGAAGACAGAAGATCCACTTGAGGTTATGTGTTCATGATAGGTAGCAAACCTATCACATGGAGCTCAAAGAAGCAACCTATTGTTGCACTATCATCTATAGAAGCTGAATATAGAGGTTTAGCCTTTGCAACTTGTGAAGCTATGTGGATTAAGAAGCTCTTGGCTGATCTTGATGTGCAGGTGGAGACCATTCCAATTTATGGTGACAACATGTCAAGCATTCACTTGACAAACAATCCAATGTTTCATGCACGAAGCAAGCACATAGAAGTGCATCATCATTATGTTCGAGAAAAGGTTTTGAGCAAGGATGTGGATATAAAGTTCATTGGAACTAATGACCAGGTTGTAGACATGCTTACAAAGTCCCTAGATGCTTTTAAGCTCAAGAGGGTCAAGGACGACATCAACTTGCAGGATATGGCTGAAGGTGCAAGCTCACATGTGAGCTTGAGGGGGAGTGTTAAAAATAAAGAAGTAAGCTCGTATATATTTTTGCAAAAAGGATTTTCTTCAAGTAGAAGAAAAATAAAAAAATGAAAAATAGAAGCATTTACTTCAGCAAGTAGTGGAGACCAAAAGAGAATCATTCAAAAGAGAATCAAATCCAAAAACTGAACTGTAAGAGGAGTGGCTGTCCAAAGTAGTGGAGAAATGATGGAGAAGAGCTCTCAAACTCATCATGAGAGTTTTTGGTCACTTGGCTATAAAAGAGGCAAGGGAGGACACTCAAGGATAGAGGAAGAAGGCTTGGAAGCCCCCTTGTAGCTACTTCATTTGTTTTGAGTCATTTCGTTCAGTTTACTCTCATAGAGTATGTCCAGCCGCACACCCATTTTTGGGTAGTCTACTTGTGAGAGTCATATCTCTCAATATATGTATCCAATTTTAGTGTTTAAACATTGTTTGGAAAGCTTATCTCAATTTCTTCCTCTATTTTTAAACCGTTGTATGAAATTCTTTATGCTCTGTGAGTTATTTAGGTTTTAGTGAAGTCCAGTTTTCAGTCTAACTGAGTGGACAGGTAGTCTAATTTGAATCAAAAAGTTGCCAACCCAAATCTACTACAAATTGAGTGTTTGATATCTCATTTGAAAGCTCTAGGTGTCTAGTTTTAGTGACCAAAGTTTCAAATTCATTGAATATTTCAGTTGGTACTAATGTTCATTTGAAGGTTCTGCTGTTGGCAAGAGTCTTGATCCTGAGAAGGTCTTCTACACTTTTCGCTGCGATTAGGAGAGGAATTCTCCAACAATTGTCAATAGAGAGAGCTATTCTAACCATCATCTTCTCTGTGTGTCTTGCTGCATTTAAGCTCCTTGTGTGTGCTTCTTGTGTGTCTCTCGCACTTCTACACACACCCAACATAAGATACTTGAACTTGTTGTGGATCGAAATCTAGGTGATTCAAGACTTTAAATTTTCAAAAAACAAGATATTGAAGCATTTTATCTATCTCTAAGAGAAGTAAACTAGATTCTCAAAATGATTCTTCGAGTAAAGATAAACATCATCATACAACGAGAAGATGTTTTCTTGGCAACAAAACATTAGTGTGTTGACCCACTAAGGTTCCAATGATGACATTTTAACTCAGATTAGTAATATTTCAATTTAAAATAAGTGAATCTTTTCTTTATTCCATTCCTTTATGAATTCCTTTGTTGACATGCAATTCTTATGCATTATCTAGAGTCAAGAGATCAACTTCAAGAGTTACACTAAGAACTTGGTGCTTAATGTAGTCTATCTAACCTTCGTTGAAAGATTCCTCAACTTTTGAACCTCAAATCCATTCAAAACTTGGAATTTGTGAAGTATTATAGAATTTACTTATGTGGGAGTAAAAAATCTCATTCATTTCTTTATCCTTTTGTGTAGTGGTTTAAGTAAATTATCTTAATGCACTTACCCAAGTAAGAGATAATGTGATTGATGATTTTTATGAATCACTAAAGAAAACTTCTCAAAAGGAGTGAACATTCCACTATCCGATACCAATGGATACTTTCTTTTATCCACAAAAATACATCTCAGTTTGACCTTTTCTCTATGTCTTTGAATTTTTAACGAGTCGTTCTAGAACCCTTATTTTTGTAAATTTTGAGAGTTAAGACAAAGATGTTATATTCTATTAATACATCTACTACATCTTGGAAGGAAGTTTTAGTGTAAACATCTAGGGTCTGTCTAGACCCTTTTACCTCTTTGTGTCTTCATCTTCGGAAAACCTATTTTTGAAATTCAATCCTTCTTAGCATTTTATGCTTTAAGAGATAACTGTGAGGAGGTTTTCATGAGTTTTATTACCGATACTTGGGAAATCTTAAGAGTAGTTCCAATAAATCACAACTTCTTGGACAAGCTCTACCAAGGTAGATCAATTTTTTGTTTACCATGCCACAACGATAAAGAAAATTCTTCATCTTTAAGATACTCTTGAGCTATCTAGAGCTCCTTGGCTTACCTCTGGGTTTTTAGATATCTTCTCACTCAAGTCTAAGCATGTGCTAATGCCTTTTATATTCCAAAGATTTGAATATCTTAAAGATTGATACACTTGTGTTTTATATCAATCATTAGAATTAAATTACCACTACTAATGGTTGGGACGTCTTAGGGACTACTTGCTCTATAACTATCTTGAAGAATATCATTCTCACTACAAGTTTTTATTGAACTCTTCAAGTGCTTGAGACTAGTCCTAAGTAATTAACAACATGTGGAAAGGATTCACCTTAAGTTGTTGTATCTAAGGGAAATTGAACTCATTAAATAAAAGCTAAGACTATGATGGAATAAACACTTGCCCCAAATGCCATGGTTGAGGATTACTTCCTAATCCTCCCTCTTAAGGTGTAGCTCAACCGTCTCATGCATGTCAAGGATGTGGTTCAACCATCACCCACCTATCACTTTATTATATTCTTCCCCCCTTGGTTGATCTTTGTCCTCAATGATCTTCTCTTGTATCCCTTTAGCCTTGGTGATCAGCTCTTGAACTCCCAAGGTCCCTTGAATTGATTTCCTCAACTTCACATAGCTTCTTGAACCTTTTTCACAACCGTAGTGTCTTGAACCCTGTTCTCAACCTTAGTATCATGAAACTTGTTCTCACCCATGTTCAATATCATGATCCCTCCATCAAGTGCCACACATGGTGTCCCAAAAGCTTCATAGATCCTAGGTAGAGACCTTGATTTGGAAAGCTTGTTCTTAAAGATTTCCAATGGTTCCTTATGTGCCTCAATTTGACATACAGATTGAGAGATACACTTCAATATTTTTTGGGTGGAATTCTCAAAGAGCCACCTCCCCCATTAGTAGCCTTTCACATGATAGGGTTCCCAAGTGCCTTTTTTAGAGGCCATTTCATTCGCATGACATTTATGGAATCCATCCACCTTGCCCAAGCCTACTTCATAGGATCTGATACCAAATGTTGTATCCAAAGGGTATTGAACTCATGTCCTACCGGCAAGGAGTATTATGGTCTAACCACATGCCCCAAAGGCCATGCTTGTGGATTACTCCTACTCCTCCCTCTTAGGGTGTAATTAAACCATCTTGTGCCTATGAAGGTTGGGATTCAATCATCTCCTTCCTATCATTTTATTACAAATCTCAATCAATAGTACACGATGCAATTGCTTTGAATTATGTGAAACTATTTTGGATTATTATGGTTGAATAATGATTGGTGACTAGATAGTGTGTAGAGTTATGTGGAAAACTCATAAGATTAATAGATTGCACTATATCCGTAGCATCCAAGAACCCAAAGACTTATGTTAGTTAATTTCTACCTCGATAGGAAGAAAAAGTGAAGTAAGAATGTAGTATTGTAACTAGTTGTCCGTATATAAAACCTAGTGTGTATGATACCTACCGGACTAATTCCTTCAAGATAGCTAATGATTGCCCTCATAGTCGAAGAACATACACACATAGATAGACCTAAATGATACAAATATCAATCTGAAGGTGTGAAAATAATAAAGAGTTAATAATAGATTTATATCTCATGAAATTGAAAATAGATGCACCAAAATAGGCTTCAATATGTAGTCACCATAAAGACAAATATGCAATGAAAGTTCTCTTCCTATGGATAAAGAAAAGAAGGAAAAGGTGAACCTTAAGTTTGAAGGTATTATCTTACACTCAAACGTGGACGAATGAAAATTATGGTTGCTATATGTTGAACTAAAGATATTTTTGAACATTCTATATATGCTTAATCATAACTGGGTGGTTCATTGACGCCTAATTCCAAAATATTTTTCTTTCCGATTTTGCTCCTTAATATTTGGAATTCGATTTACTGCAAGTGTTATTTGAGTTGATTTCACATGCTTGGGCTTAAAAATATTTAGAGCTCTAGTCCAAGCTATGTTTTGCAAGTCAAAGAGGGCCTTATATGCCTAAACCAAGCACTTCGAGCATGAAACGAGAGATTGGTGAGTTTTCTTATTATGAAGATTTGTTAAAGACAAAGAAAATATAACTCACCATTGTTGATGAAGAACGGAGGTTTAATCATTAGAAGAAATGATGAACGAGGAATTATCCAAAAGAGGAGAATTTTAGACCTGCATAGTTCAAACCAATAGTTAATCCGATGGAGTTGAGTATAAAACGCTTCTGCAAGGACAACATGAATTGTTTATTTAGCTCCTTGTAATTGCTTGAACATTGTAATAGTACATGTGTCATATGTAGCAATCGATAATCCATTAAATTAAACTTGATTAGCAAATGAAAGCATTCTCATATGAAATTGGGCTCATCCAAAAGGAGGATAGAAGGATGTCTCTTTGCACTGCCATAGGTCGAATTTTCAATTAGAAATCCAGAATTAGTTTATCCTGCAGACAGTAGAATATATAACTATATCAAGTTGCATGTGATATTATGTGATTGAGGAAGTTCTGAATTTGTTTTAAATTTTGGGCTCAAGATGTTTCCAAATTACTACGATAACTTGAGTATTTTCTACTTGTCTTTGAACCCTGATATTCATGCCAAAACAATAATTTTCGAAGGAAAAATCTCTTTCCAGTTCTATCTCGCTTCACATTGTAGCGTCCAAGAGCGACATAACATGTTTAAAACCAAAATATACAATAACAATCTATCAAAAATCAAACAAGGTTCAAGCATAAGGAGGTTGGATGATGTAGCTAATGAAGCTGTGTTTTTCATTAATCTGTGAAAAGTATGAAAAATGTTGCGTTCTATCTTCAAATGCCTTGTACGAAATTGGGTTCTCTCTAGGGTATTTCATGTTTGGAGACCTTTTCTATGACGAAACATCATCCTTGAAGGTATATCAGGGTTTGAAAACTATCTGAACATTCATGTATTTACGTTGTACGTATGTTCATTTTGTGCATCATGTACATGTGTGCATGAATCTGTCTCTTTATCTGTGTATATTAATGTGTTTGAATGTTGGTTTGTTTGTATGTATGTAAATATGTACGCAAACATATCTTTATATGCATGTGTCTGTGTGGAAGGGGAGAGAGAGAGAGAGAGAGAGAGAGAGAGAGACGTAATAAGAGGAAAAAGGAGAGAGAGAGAGAGAGAGAGAGAGAGAGAGAGAGAGACGTGATAAGAGGAAAAAATATATGCGTGTGTGTGTGAGTGTATTTTGCTAAATTTTTATAATATAAATAACATTTTTTCCTCCCTCTTCATTAAAAGAGCATGAAGGAACTCTCCACTTTCTTTTGTCGACTAGAGGTCGAATGAAGAAGTATTAAAAGAGCATGAGGGGTTAATCAAAATTCGCATAGTGCTCAATCACAAAAGAACTTGTGAAAATGTTCTCTATAGTGATGTCTTAAAATTTCCTTCCCCCTTCCACTCACAAGTCATAGTAGAACACGATA
This sequence comes from Ceratopteris richardii, assembly GCA_020310875.1. Classification (NCBI taxonomy): domain Eukaryota; kingdom Viridiplantae; phylum Streptophyta; class Polypodiopsida; order Polypodiales; family Pteridaceae; genus Ceratopteris; species Ceratopteris richardii. The sequence goes on from CM035428.1 coordinate 22,480,264, forward strand.
CTGCACTATTTAGATGAAAACGGATTACAATAATAAACTGGAAACTAATGTTCTTCGAATACTTTTTCACACATTTATGCACGAAGGAAGAGTGGAAAACTTTTTAAAAGATGGATTCGAAGATGAAGAAAAGCTGCGCTATAATCTGATGCAGAGATAATCCAAATGAAACAATATCTGAATTTCGAAAACAAGACAACAAAGCGCATAAAATTGTTGTGGAGTCGATGAGGGCGTTCTGAATATCGTTTACAAGCCTTGCGGCGAAGCGATCCAGAACATGATATCAACAGAGAAGACGGGCATAAATGAGTGAATATAAAAGCTTGGTTGGTTATCTCCCTTTCCATTAACCATGATATCAACCGAAGATATTGGTTGGTTATCTCCCTTTCCATTAAGAATATTTTGAAGGGGTCGTCCAGCTCAATTGTGCTCCATGTGCCGCTACTATGCTCCATGAAGGTTCAGAGTCATTCGGGCGATTGTGGTGGTAGGACGAGCTCATGACTGACGTTCTTTATCAACTTGGATCTCTGCTACAGTGAGCTTCTTGTTAGAATGCACTCTCAGAAGCCGTTGATCGGTTGTTGATTTAGTAGGTAACAAGTCTTTGTCTGAACTACAATCGTCAACTTTGAGCCCATACCTCACATGGGTCATTGGCGTATGTCCTGAAGAGCTGGAGGGATTTACTGTTTTCCTTCCTCTCCCTTTTTAGGAACGGATGCGTTTCTGTTGGGCGTCAATACAGTACGGAGATATGCATGAATATACATGAAAAATGCCGTAATGAGGACGGCTTCAAGCAGGAACTGCGCGTGCTTCTGCATCATTGCTTGTGCTCATGAACATTGCATGAGGAGCTCCAGCGAATCAAGTCATCGCAAGAATCTCCATGATACTAGTCAGCATTGCCGAGTAGTTATCCCGAGAAAATAAAAAGGGAAAAGATGAGAGAGAGAGAGAGAGAGAGAGAGAGAGAGAGAGAGAGTAAACACAACTACGACGGTGGCGTTTCTGCATCATTGCTCGCGATAACGCACACCACACCATCAGTTATAGAGAATCGAGACACTAAGGATGACCGTAGTAGTAGTAATCAGCAAAACTATGAAGTACCGATGCTGACAATGAATGGAAAAGCAATTGAGAAGAATAGAAAAAGCATGTTTGGATGTCTATACTTGTGTACGTCATGCATAAACAAAATTGAGGCTAGAGAGTGGGATATCGAAGTTGGGTGTATATATATATATATATATATATATATATATATATATATATATATATATATAGAGAGAGAGAGAGAGAGAGAGAGAGAGAGAGGTGTCCGTTCTATGGCTGGCTTCACACAACTGCGACGAAGGAAGAACCTATCAAAAGAATGTAGAGTACCTACTGCCCTATCACTTGAACGCATCTTATATGATAACAATTCTTTGTTTTTCTATCAATTCTTATCAAATTCTTGGTCATACCGAGGACAATATGTTACACATTACCATTGCACTTCATGGTACCTTCTTTATCATTGGTGTCAGTTAAGTAGTGTGCTATGTCTTATGTACATTCTATTGTGACTTGTGTGAATGTGGCTTCTTTTTAGGTGCAATTTTCAAATCAGGGCCATCATATTTGCTAGAATTACAAATTACCATTAGTTAAAGTGATTTGTTTGACAAGAAACATATAACTTCTGGTTCATACTTGGTATTTTTCTTGCATTTCAATTTTTACTTGAAGTTGTGTTTTGATTATTAACTTGTTCCGTTTGATCTTTGAACTGTTTCTATCATCCTTTTGTACTTCTTTATCTACTTGTCCTCTTGATATTGTATATGGATTTTTCTATACTTTTTATTCTTCCAAGATCTCTCTTGTATATCTTGACCTCATTGCTTCCCTTTGACCCCACTAATGGAAACCTTTGTAACTCCCTTTCCTTAAAATATCTTATATGGTCAAATTTCACCTTCATCCAACATGAAAGCTGGGATTCCAAGCGATTGGGTAATGCATGATTGCCCTCTCCTCATAATTGGGGCCTTATAAAATGTGTATTAGTACATATAATTGTGAGGAGCTGCCATTGTTCATGTAGACCCCTCCTCAACGTTTAGTCAATGATAAATCAAGTACTTCTAGGTCCTACTCCCATCTATTGAAGTTGCATATTGAGGTGATCGTTTCCAAGTGCTTTGGTGAATATATAAAGACAGTTTGCTTTTCCCATCTTTTCCAAGTGCTTTGGTGAATATATTCCAATCTTTTGCAAGTGATTTGGTGAATATGTAAAGATAGTTTGCCACTGTTGGACAATATTCAAGCTCCACAATTTCATCTTTTATAAGCTCATGAACATAATGGTACTCAGCTTTTGTATGTTTGGTGCGAGCAGGAAATAGTGGTTTCTTTGCAATGGTGATCCAATTTGGATTATCACATTTATATATAGCCACCATTTGTGATGGAAAGCTTAGATTTGAGAGAAATTTTCATGGACAAAGGAAACAATCCTCAAACTCAGATTCCATGTGACTTCTATATCTCATGATTGGTTTTGAATTTGGAAAAAGCTAATGCTTCCATTGTGTCTAGAACATGCCAAAATGCTAAGATTGATTGTCTTCTTGCTTGATTTTGATATCTAGAGGTCATGTTTTGAATTGATGACATCATCGATGACATCATCAATTTGTAACCACCATTGATGAATTGCCCTTGAAAACCTATATAAGGAGGGGTTGGCCACATACATACTGAGTCTCGCCAATGCTAGCCTTTTGAGCTCAAGCATTCATGATTACCAAGTAAGTACTTTCAAGTTCGAGTTCGAGTTCTAGTCTTGTCCTTGCCTCTAGTCTTTTATTATCTTGTATCTTGGACATCCTCTCTTTTCCTATTTTAATCTTGTAGTTCAAGATCCCTTCTAGTTATTCCTTGAATCTAATTCATATCCTTGAAAGGAGTTCTTGTAATCCAAAGGTCTTGCTTCATACATATGGTCTCGATTTGTGGGATCTTCTATATGTTAAAAGTGCGTTTTTCGTCACCGGCACTTTTAAGTTTCTCGGGTTCTTGGGAGTGATAGGGGTCTGATAAATGAGAGGCCCTGCAATCTTATTTTCCCAGTTAACGTATTCAATAAGCAATACGTTAATGTTTAGTATCCAACTCTTATGTAGGTTACTGTTAAAACTCTGGTTAGGCTTTTCACAGTACATAACACAGGAGTTATTCATTACCGTCACACAGACTTACTATCCGCAACTTAACATTACTGTGTTAATCACAAGTTAATGTAATTAAACAAAGTAAGAGTTAACAGTACTCAGGATTTGATAACACTGCACTACGGCGACATCTCTGTAGACCGCCAATCGCCCAGACAGACAGTCTGGCGATCCCCTTCGTCTCTGCGCTATCGGAGAGTCACCGTAATGTCTTTTCATTGATTCATAAAAAGGTACAACACTTTGCTATGACCTTTCGATACGTGCGGTAATGAAAAATATAAATTATGGAATGCCAATCCGGCAACCTTACAGAGTCTACTACAGACATGCACTCCTCATCAAAACATGGGTCAAAATTGCAAACAGTAGTAAACGCCCATTCTTCTTCCTGCACAAGATTAGCAGACTCTGTTTTGGGAGGCTTCTGCAACAACCATTCCAACCTCTTTTGCAGTTAGTTTTGGATAGTTCTTTATGATATGATCATTCCCTTTACAATACTTAGAAAACAGTTTCTGCTTTTCTGATTTTTTCTCATCTTTGTCTTGGTTCTTCGAATGTGCTGCATTTGCAGATTTCTGCTTACTAGTAGAAGAGCTCCATTTTCCTTTGCCCTTCTGACTAGCTAGGAAAGCTTGATCTGCAACACACGTAATGGACCTGTTCTGCCTAGACTGATCTTCCTGCAACAGAACAGAGACTAACTCCTCAAATGACAAGGCATTTGGATTGCCTTTCATCATCAACCGAAGCGTAGAAGCAAAACTCTGATATGAATCCGGAAGACCATTCAAAACGGTCTGCAAAAGTGAGCTATCTGGTATAAACACATCAGCAAAAATCAATTGTTCCTTCAAGTCTTTGATCTTTGTTAGG